>PVHX01006398.1:0-101110 GCA_004024805.1 Geosciurus inauris
TTTTTTTTTTTTTTGGTACTGGGGATTGAACTCAGGGGCACTCAACCACTGAGCCACATCCTCAGCCCTATTTTGTGTTTTATGTAGAGGCAGGGTCTCACTGAGTTGCTTAGCACCTCGCCATTGCTGAGGCTGGCTTTGAACTCGTGATTCTCCTGTCTCAGCCTCCCTAAGTGCTGGGATTACAGGCTTGAGCCACTGCGCCTGGCTCAGATCAGTCTCATCTTGATATTAAAGTTTAACAAACTATAATAAAATGTTTTTGGATTTTTAAATTGTAAAAGTTTAGCATAAAGAACATTGAAAAAAGCATTTACAACATTCTCCTAATGCAATTATTTTAATATTTACCACATCTGCCTATATTTATTATAAAATAATGGAATTTTAAGTTTGGAAGGGACTAGGTCTGATCCTTTTTTAAAGAAACTGTCATTTGTGTGTCATTATTTTTTTATGTCAAGTCCTTAAGATTGCAAACCATTTGGAAGCAGGGGAGGAAAAAGGAAAAGAAAGGTGGTGTGTTGGGATATCTCATGAAAATCAGATCGGTAGAGTATAGGAAAGAAAGGAAAAGGGGAAACACTGGGGAATGATATTGGCTAGCTTATATTGTTATATTGTGTGCATGTATAAATTTGTAATGACGAATCCCACCATTATGTACAACTATAATGCACCCATTAAAAAAATGGAAAAAAATGCAAACCAACATCTTCCTGGCCTAGTGCTCTTTTAAATCTTACCATTATAACTTGTTTATTTATGAATTTCCTTTATTTGTACTTTAATATAACCAAATGTAAGGTAAATATCTTTTACCTGAAAAGTAAATAGGAACACATTTGAATATTCTTTATTGGTACATTGTTACGCGTTTGTATGTATTTATTATGTCTTCTTTTTACATTTTTATTTAGCTTTCTAAAACCAACTTTTCCAACAACAACGATTTCCGTGCTCTTCTGCAGTCTTTGTATGCTACTTTCAAGGAGTTCAAAATGCATGAGCAGATTGAAAATGAATACATTATTGGTTTGCTTCAACAACGCAGCCAGACCATTTATAATGTACATTCTGACAATAAACTCTCTGAGATGCTTAGCCTCTTTGAAAAGGGCCTGAAGAATGTTAAGGTGAGTTGCAAAAATTAGTATATAATTATTTAAATTTATGCCATCTTTTGTTATGTCATTGGCAAAACTGGTTAGCAATTTGTAGTAAATGCTATTATGTTAAAGGAAAGCTATAGTCTTCCTTTTTAATCATTTGTTAAAGATGGCTATGAAGACTTTTTCAGTAGCGACAACTTCAGTAAGGGCTTGCAGTAAGGAGGAGATCTGACTCAAATCCAAGTACAAAAACAAGTTGGGATTTATAGCCAGGAAGTAAGGTGGGGTCAGTGGATGGAAAATTACTGAGGAAAAATCATGATCAGGAGGATTCTTGCTAGGTCAATATTATAGGATTTTTACTGAAGGCAAGCCAGGGTGGTTAAGAGACTGAGGGTAGAGGGATGAGGAATTGATCAGATACTGAGGTGGTCAGATACCAAGAGTAGAGGAGTTTTACTAACCTGACTCAGCCTTGGTCAGATACCAAGGGTAGAAGAGCTTTACTAACCTGACTCAGCCTTGGTCAGATACCAAGGGTAGAAGAGTTTTACTAACCTGACTCAGCAGGATTTTTTGCTAAAAGTGTCCTAAGAGGGCCAAGGACAGAGTTCAAGGTCAGGCCTAGTTGAGAGGAAGGCTCAGAAGAGCCTGGTTTAGTTTCATTAGACACTGTCAATTATGACTTTATTACTATTTAATAAAATTTTATAATGGATGTCCCTTACTTAGTCTTAAAGTTGTTTTCAAAAGTGAAATATTACCATAAAATTGTTATATTCTGTTAACATTTGCTGAATTCTTAAAGGAAAGCTATCAACCCAGGCCTTGGTGACTCAAGGGAAAATTATTACTTAGAATGAATAAACTGTACTTCACAAATTTTATTTATTTTAAAATTGAGTGCTAGGCATGTGGTGTAGGATAGTGCTTGGCTAGCATTTGGGAGGTTTTGAATTTGATACCTAATGCCACAAACAACAACAACAAAAACCTCAAAACAACAAAAATTGCTGGCTATAACATTTACTATATTTGATTTTCCTAATTGTAGGAAGCAGGGTGGTTAAACATGATAATGTTGGTTGTATAATATAAAACTAAAGGCACTGGGGATTAAACCTAGGAGTGCTTAAACTCTGAGTCACATCCCCAGCCTCCTTTTTTATTTTTATTTTAATATTTTGAAACATGGTGTCACTTAAGTTGCCTAGGGCCTTGCCAAATTGCTGAGGCTCGCTTCAAACTTGTGATCTCTTCTTTTAGCCTCCCAAGTTGCTGTAATTACCGGCATGCACCACTATGCCTAGCAAATTAAAGGCATTTTTGAGTATAGTTTAGTATAGAACTATAGAGAAATTTTCTTCTTCACAATATTTATATATCATAGGATATTTGAAATTTGATCTTAGTTTATTTCCCTCTGGTTCAGTAAAGCATAAATTTAAACTACAGTGTGTCCGTCACTTAGATTTTGTTCTAGAAAGACTGTTTTGCAGCAGGGTGGAGGATGAATTGAAGGGAAAGAAGCCTCAAAAAGGAAGACTGCTATGAAAAAATTATCCTGATAATCTCCAAAAGAATACTTAGAAGCTACTTTTTGGGGAGATGGGAGATTGGGTAGGGTACTGAACAGTAATGAGATATTTATTTTTCTGTTAAGTAGTCTTTTGTGCTCTCTGAATTTTGTATCATACTCATGTATTATCTATTTGATAAGATCTGAACTAAAGTAGCGTCTAGTGGAAATAGGAACAGATTTGATATTTATGTAGGAAATGGGACTGATAGAATGTAGTGATAATGAGGTAGAAAAGGCAGAGAGAAAATAAATGATTATTGAGCCTGACTTTCTAGGGTACTTAGAAGAGGGTTCTATTTGAATTGTTTATGTAATCTAGGTGGGCATTTATAGGAGGAGGAGGAGGAGGCCTGGGTGGATTTCATGGGCAAAAGAGTGATCTGGTTTAGAAAAACAAATTTGGTAATTAGAACATATAAGTGGAAATGGAAGCCATGTGGACATACTTAAGGAACATGTGTAAAATTCCAGGAAAATATGACATTGAATTAAATATTGGGGAGTAGTTGAATGAATTAGCTCAAGAAAAAGGATGAAATATTCTCATATTTTTGAAGATTTCATTATTTTGTAAGTTTCCCATTATTTTCATAAGATTTCATTATTTTATAATTTGAGAGGCCTGATACAAAATAGGTGGATAAGTTACAGGGAGATAAGATCTTAGTTCATATGTGGAAAAACTTTTTAGCTCTTGATGTTGTCCAAAATTAAAATGATTCACTTCAAGATGTAATGAGTCTCTTGCCTTTAGAAGTTTTGGTACTAATATGTGGGCTTCTATCAGCATAACATAATAGGTATTTTGAATTTTTTAGTGGAGAATATGCCAGGTTACCTTAAAGGGATTCTGTAATGATGCAGCCCCCTATGTTCTTATGGACTGCTTATAGATACACTTAAAAAAAACCCAACACATGAAAATTATATACCTTCAAAATCAAATCAGTGGAAGTTTTAAGCAGATAATTGTTATTTTTAGACTTTTAAATGATTTTTTAAAAGAGAAACACATTACTAAAAATTTCAAAGCCTTTTATTTGGTGGTGCTGGGGTTTGAACTCAGGACATTGTACGTACTAGACAAGTACTCTTCCCTTGAGTTATACCCCTAGTCCTGAGGTCTTGTAATTAAAATAAAAGTATAGAGGCCACTGTGCTATTTGTCAGCACCCCCCTTTTTTGAGGTTTTATGTTGAAATTTAAACTGACTTCTTGGGATCAGGTACAATATAAATAAGCAGGTTTTTTTTTTTGAAATATAGTATTTTTGTTTCCAGAATGAATATGAGCAGTTAAATTATGCAAAACAACTGAAAGAGAGATTGGAGGCCTTTACAAGAGATTTTCTTCCTCACATGAAAGAGGAAGAAGAGGTAAGCATAATTTTTTCCCATTGTGATTTAGATTTACAAAATTTTAAAATTATTATTTTACCTTAGTTTCTTCAAAATATTACATAGGAAGATATGTCCAGTTGATAGAAGCCTTTAGTTGATGAAGAGAAACTTCCAGTTCCTTTTGGGAACTAAATAAAAGCCCAAGGGGGAAAAAAAATGCATTAGTTTGAAAATCCTCATGAAGACTCGTTTGTACAGAATGAATAATCTAATTTCATATACTCAAGGAATATGTAATTTCATATGTGCAAATGGTACTGTTAAACGTTAATAACTTTTTGTGTCACCCTAATATTTTTGCAGAACATTTAGAAGATTCTGTGAATTTTTAAAGTATTTTCCGTGTGCTAAGTTTAAAGAGTTTTTAGAGGTTTGCTTTTTTTTTTTTTAGGTAGTGGACCTAGTAGTTAAATGGTAGTTTTAAATTTATCTGTCTTCAGCCTAATACACATGTATATCATTGATTGAACCAGCAGAACATAGTCTCTTCTTTCTCTAATATGGGATGAATATCAATGTAAGATACAAAGAAAGTAATTATTTTTTCAGCTGTAAAACAGTTATTGTAGTGATTATCAACTGTGGTTTCACGTTATACTCAGATTGGTGATCATGATCATGATCATCATGATCATCATCATCATCATCATCATTTTACTTCTTAAGCCCATTCCAGGCCAAGTAAATCAGGTGGGAAGCATGGCATGGATCTTTTTTCAAGGTTCCCCAACTCATTGTAACATGAAGTCAGTGTTGAAATTACTGAGTTACTAGAGCACTATTTCTTTTTTTTTTTTTTCCTATTTTATTTTATTTTTTAATTTTTTTTTAGTTGTTGTTGGACCTTTATCTTATTCATTTATTTATATGTGGTGCTGAGAATCGAACCCAGTGCCTCACACATGCTAGGCAAGTGCTCTGCCACTGAGCCATAATCCCAGCCCAAGAGCACTGTTTCTTAACCTGTGATACCTATTAGAACTATCTATGGAACTAAAAGAAAAAAGCCTTGGTTCCATGTCTGAATATTATAATTCTATAAATATATCTATAAATCTTCATGGATAATTAGCAAGGAAATCACTGGACCACCCTCCTCAAAAAAAAAAAAAATCCTAAAACAATATTGAGTATCTCCAGGTCTCAGTAGAGTTCTGACCTTTATAGTTCTAGTATGCAGGGTATTATTTTCATTCTCATTTAAGGAAGACGCCCTGTTTGAAAACCTTCTTGTCCTAATGTTTTAAAATTATTTAGGGTATGACTTATTAGCTGACAAAACTATAGAAGAATCTTTTGGGGATATTCTTTGCAGTTTTGGAATAAACTGACAATGATAATAATTAAAATTTTATCTTATTAAAATATATAATTATAATACTACACTTGAGTCAGTAATAATGTAAAGGATATAGAGTAAAATAAAACCAAGCATCTTTCCTAATGAATATTTTAGGTTTTTCAGCCCATGTTAATGGAATACTTCACCTATGAAGAACTTAAGGACATTAAAAAGAAAGTGATTGCACAGCATTGCTCTCAGAAGGATACCGCAGAACTCCTTAGAGGGCTTAGCCTATGGAATCAAGCTGAAGAGCGACAGAAGTTTTTCAAATACTCTGTGGATGAAAAGTCGGACGTAGGTGAGATTCATTTGTTTGTTTATTGGTACTGCGGAGTGAACCCAGAGGGACTTTACCACTGAGTGACATCCCTGGCCCGTTTTTTAAAAAATTTAAAAATTTTTCTCAGCCCTTTTTATTTTTTGAAACAGGGTCTCACTAAGTTGCTTAAGGCCTCGCAAGGCTGTTCTTGAACTTACGATCCTTCTGCCTCAGCCTCCTGAGTTGCTAGGAATATGGGCATGAACTACCACGCCAACTTGAGATTTATATATTTAAATAAATAATAGTTTACTAGTTCAGGACCACTGATGTCATGAATTGTAGATTTTGTTTGAGGAGTGATTTAAGTCAGACTTGCATTGTGGTTAGATGAAATCATTTATTTTCACTTAGAGAAGTTTCTATTTGAGAACTTAGTGTTTATGATGATTTTGTGTGTGTGTGTATGTGTTTGTGTGTATTTTTTGCCATTTGCAATATAGGGTTTCTTGGATGAATTTAGATAGACTTTGACCAGTCAGAATTGTTGAGAACTACCATATACAGAGTAATTTTGTACTTTTGTAGTATCACCTAACTTTGGAGCTCCATTGACTATAGTGGATGCTTTTCTCTTTCCTTGTGTGTTTTTCATTAGTTTTCAAAGTCAATATGTTTATGCACATGGTCCCTGAATTACCATGGTTTGACTTATGATTTTTCAACTTTACGGTAGTGCAGAAGCAATTCATATACCATACTTCAAATTTTGAATTTTGGTCTTTTCCCAGGCTAGTTATATGTAGTATGATATTCTTTCGAAATGCTAGGCAGCAGCAGTGAGCTCTCAGTCTCATATTTTATTTAATGAAGTAGGTAAGATTCATGTTGAAACAAACATGATTTTATAAGTTAAGCTATGATTAAACCCATAAAGCTTGTAAGCTTTATTCTGAAATGCAGCTTATGGCATAGATACCAAGCTAAGACTTGTTGTGCCTAGTTTAATTGTAATTATAACACAGGATTTAAAAGCATCATACTTAGTACATTTAATTTTCCTACTCCTTCAAAGCAAATTATAGCTGCATTAAGTTTAAAATATTTTGCATTTTTAAAGTGGCATTTTAAAGTAATTTGATCATAACATTTCAAATTTAAATTGCTTTATGAAGACAAATCAGATATACAAAGTACTAAAACTTCGTAGTACTTTTTTTTTTTAAATATTTTTTTAGTTGCAGATGGACACAATATCTTTATTTGTTTTTATGTGGTGCTGAGGATCGAACCCAGTGCCTCACGCATGCGAGGCAAACGCTCTACCACTGAGCCACAATCCCAGCCCCCATAGTATTTTAATGATAAATCTTTCATATTTTATATTCTTTATTGTAACACTTTCACTTTTCTTTCAGAAAATTGGTACTGAAATAATAGATTATAGGAAATTGTATAACCAGTGACTTACTTTCTACAGTTATTGCTAACAAGATTCCTTATCAATTTGTACCCAGATCAGAAATAGTTATATTATGTTGTCTCAACTAGCACATAATTTAAGTAGGTAAAGGCACCTATAGGTTAAAGAGTCAGATTTCACAGACCTTTTATATAAAATATGAAAACCAAAGAGGAAACACAAGGAAGGACTGACAGGAGCCATAATGCATGAAAAAAAAAAGTCATGAAATTTGTGTCATTAAAAATGCCTTGGAGATCTCATAATCTGGCTGACTCTACTTGTTGATTTAAAGCGGTATAACCTGTTTGGTTCCTTTTTCAAATGATGCTACTTATGCTACAAAGTGAGTATTGTTTTTCCTGTGACGCCTTTGTAAAAGGAAGTCAATTCTGTGTTCATTTTGTAGCTCCCACTGATGAAGTATGATCTGGGCCATGATAGTTTAACCCTACGAGTTCTTAACAAGTTTAACATCTCCATGTTACCTCTAATACGTGTTGTTTCCGTTTCACATCTTGCAAGCGGGAAGGAATTCACTTCAGGCACTGGATTTTACTTACAGAAATGTGATCGTAATTTTCTTACTGCATTTGCTTTTGTGTCCTTTACTGCTAAAGTTTTTCTTTTTTATTTCAGAAGCAGAAGTGTCAGAACACTCCACAGGTATAACCCATCTTCCTCCTGAGGTAATGCTGTCAATTTTCAGTTATCTTAATCCTCAAGAATTATGTCGATGCAGTCAAGTCAGCACTAAATGGTCTCAACTGGCAAAAACTGGATCACTTTGGAAACATCTTTACCCTGTTCATTGGGCCAGAGGTAGGTAAATAGGGCTTTTAGTTTGTTTAAAAAATATTTCCATTTGTTTTTCTAGATGAATCCTCGTGGCTATTAATAATCAAGGCAAGGAAGGGAAACTCAGAGCTTGACCAGAAAGTAGATGTCATAGTTAGATGATGTGTTCTCATTGTGCATTTTAGAAAAACTAGCTACTTAAATGTTCATGAGTAAACTATATGTCTACTATTTTCTTCAAAATACTTAGGCAAAAATAATTGGGAGAGAGAATGTGAGAAACATGGGCAAAATGTCGATAATTGTTGAAGATAGATGATGGGTATATGGAGATTCATTGTTTTTTCTACATTTGACTATGGAGGTTTTTATAATAAAAACTTTAAATGCATTAGATTTTCAGAACTGCTTTAAGTAATTAGATTGAGTATTTTAAAAATACAGCCTAAATTTATTCTGTATAATTTGAAGATGAGGCACCATTATCCATTATGGCTCTTTCTTGGTGGTGGCTGAATGTGTTTTTGTATTTAACATACCTTTTTTTGCGTGTTGGTAATACTTCATTCTTTTAAACGATAGGTTTATAATAACTAATTTCATTGTAAGTTACTTTTATGTATGAACAACTAAAAATTTTCTTTTCATGAGTATATAATGCAGTCATAGAACAAATATAACTAATATAGTATGCAATTTTGTCACTAAATTAAAATAATGTATTTTGGTGAGAACCTCTAAATTCATATTAATTTTTTTTATAGTTTCCTATGTGTGACTTTAATATGGAAGTATGTATTTTTCATTAAGTTTGTTTGATTTAAATTGTGAGTCTTATTTTAAAAGTTTATTTGTTACAATAACATGTAGCACTTTTTGTTTTTGAGACGAGGATCTCTCTGTGTTGCCCAGACTGGCCTCGAACTTGCAATCCTCCTGCCTCAGCCTGCTGAGTAGCTGGAATTACAGGCGTGGGCTACCATACCAAACTGGTAGAACTTTAAAAATAATCTGTTGTTAGATACTTAATATTTTTCATGTGAAGCTATTTGGAGAATTAGGTAGACTTACGTGACTCAAATGATTAGGATTATTATTTTTATGTAGAATGTGTTTTTAATTAGTTGTAGGATAATGACATCAAGAAAAAGTTAAGTGGGGCTGGGATTGTAGCTCAGCGGTAGAGCGCTTGCCTTGCATGTGTGGGGCCCTGGGTTCGATCCTCAGCACCACATACAAAGCAATTAAATAAAGACATTGTGTCCATCTACAACTAAAAAAATATTTAAAAAAAAGAAAAGAAAAGGAAAAGTTAAGTAAGGCAAACATGAATATATCAAATACTTTGTTTTTTGGTACTGGAGATTGAACTCAGGGGCACTTGACCACTGAACCACATCCTCAGCCCTATTTTGTGTTTTACGTAGAGACGGTCTCACTGAGTTGCTTAGCGCCTCGCCATTGCTGAGGCTGGCTTTGAACTCGTGATTCTCCTGTCTCAGCCTCCCTAAGTACTGGGATTACAGGCTTGTGCCACTCAAATACTTTTTTGTTCAGCTGTTTTTAATTGAGAATTTTTAAGAAAAATACATAATTAGGTATAATTTGATAAGAATGTCATCAAATGTGATAATGCTTTGCTAATTTCCATAAAGTTACCCAACTCTTTAAATATGCTTCTTTCTGCTTTTAATATATTTAAACAAAAAGTTCCTATAAAAAATGGCTTTTGTTTACATAGGGTATTTTAATGTTTTTTTTTTTCCCCCTTCAAGGGGATATTTGAAATGTCTGGGGACATTTTTGCTTGTCCCATCTTTGGATATTTTACTGGCATCTAGTTGGTAGAGGCCAAAGTGCTGCCAAGCACCCTGCATTATATATATCAGCCCCCCACAACAAAGAATTGCCTAGCTTAAAATGTCAGTGGTGTCTAGATTGAAAAACTCTAAATTTAGATATAAAATTTAAGAGTTTAGTAAATTAATTCTGCATTGTCTCTCACTTTACAGTTTTATGATTTGGTTGCATTATATTCTCCAGGATATATAAATTTATAGTTTTGCTTTACCTTAGTTTTTCCTTTTCACTTGTGTTCCCACCTACTTCTGAATCGCTCACTGATTGCTTACTACAGGGTAGAAAGTTGCGTTTCCTTTCGTTTATTAGCTGTCATCGTAATGGAGCCAGTGTGAAGCCATGGTAGGAGACAAAGGTTAGGTTATTTTCAGTGATTTTTAAAATTGCATGTAAGGCTATTGATAATTATTTTTCATAGCAAAAATAATAATGCTTAAACTTATTTCTCTAAAAGGTAAAACTAAAAAGCTTTTCATAGAGAGTAGATACATAGCAGATGTATAGCAGATTATGTAAATTTTTATAGTTCTGTTTTTATTGTTTTAGAAAGACTTATTTGGAAAAATATCAGCTATTTAATTAGTTGAACCCATATAGACATAGTTATTTTAAGTATGTTTGAAGTTGAAGCTTATGCTTATTTAACTGTATTTTTCTTAATCACCATTAAATATTTCTAAAATAATAGCTGATTCATTGCCTAGAGCTCAAACCTTTTTTGTGTAGAGATTATTATTGTAAATAGATTAATTTTTTTGTAGTGATAGGTGATCTGATCTTTCTATGTTCCTCTTATTTATTTATTCATTGAGTAGGTGACTGGTATAGTGGTCCTGCTACTGAACTTGATACTGAACCTGATGAGGAATGGGTGAAGAGTAGGAAAGATGAAAGTCGTGCTTTTCAGGAGTGGGATGAAGATGCTGACATAGATGAATCTGGTAAGCCATGTTTGGAATTGAAATTATTACATGGTGTTTTACTAACATTATATTTAATAATTAGGGGTTAAGAGTCATGTGTTTGTGTTTTCTAAAGAAACTTGTTTTTTTGCCTATTTAAAATTTGAAGAAATAATAATAATGTTACTCTGTTTGAATTTCTTTTAAAAATGCAAAGTGTTATTTCCCATTTTTTAAAATATTCAAATAAAGCCAGAAAAGGATATCTATTTTCCAGATGGAAATAAAATATATTCATTATAGTGCTTTTATAGTTTATAGTGTGTTTCTCAGGGTCATTTCATTAAGCCTGTTCATCAGCATTGTGGCCCAGAGCAAGGAACCATGAAGCTGTTGAATCTGTTTATGCATTTCTAAAGTCATACTTGCCTCATAAGTAATTGTAGAATTAAGAAGTAAGGTATATAGAAATTCTGGGCTGGGGTCGTAGCTCAGTGGTAGAGGGCATGCCAGGCATGCATAAGTCACTGGGTTCAGTCGCTGGCACTGAAAAAGCAAGAAGGGTTTCACATACGATATTTTTTTATAAGTTGTAAAGTGTTATAAATACTAGTGTAGTCACCCATTAAGCCACGTGGGAAAGTTGAAGGGTAAACAAGAGTGTTTACCCACCCTTAAAGATCTCACAAGTAGAGAATTGAGAATGTATGATTCTTAATTTGTGGTACATAATGAAAGATGCTGCAATAAGTATACAGAGAAATGCTGTTTGGGAGTATAGAAGTGGAAGACCTAAATTCTGTCATAAGTATTATTTTAAATAATTACTAAAAGATGATGAAATGGTAAAATAACAGATGAGAGGTAGTCTTCTTGGTAAAACTGAAACGGTACAAGATTTCTATTTATGAAACTTTCCACTTTAAAAAATAAGTTGGCCTGGTGAAAGAATTAAATATGTGGAAAGTAAGAACCATAAGTATAGAGTTTATTTCAGCAATTAGTTTATTTTTTAAATGAAGATGTCACGTTTGATGTAGTTTTGCAAGTTGGAAGGTGTTTCATAAGGAAGAGGTGTATTAATACCAGTGAGATTGGGGGGTACACTGGTCTGTGTCAGGCATTGTTCTAGATGTGAGATATCACAGTGAATGAAATGGAGAAAATCCTTGGTCTTTGAGCTTAGAACTTGGAGAGGGGAAACAGACAAATACAAGTAAAGTTTTACACCATATGAGACGGTGACAAACGTTATCGGGAAAAATGAAGAAAAGAAAGTATGGCTGAAAGAGGGAAAGGTGGCAGTTTAACGTAGTGACTAATTTAAGTTCCCTGAGAAATTTGAGCAAAGAACTAAAGGAGATGTAGTCTTTTCTCACAAGTCACCTCAGGGAAAACAGTTTATCTTTTTTGGGGGGGCTAGCTCTATGCTATGCCCTAATGACTAGCCATTGTGTATAAATGGGAAAGGCACAAAGGAAGGAGGAAATATGTGATTGGTTTACAATTACTGTTGGTTCCTCGAATGTGCAGCTCGGGGCCAGAATTCAAGGGGCTTACATGCCTTGCTACATGGACAGCTGTTGCCTACGTGCATTGTCTCTGATTGGCCAAAGGGCCCTATAAGTTGAATGCTTGTTCAGCAAATAAACGGGTGGGTGCCTGCTGTGACTGTACCCCCTAGCAATGTCTGATTGTCCTGCCATGGCAGCGGAGGGAGGGTAGGGCTGGGAACGAGGGCTAGTCAGCTCCAACTCTTCCCAACTTCCACTGCGAGGTGAATGCAAGGGTGCCCCTTCGACCCACTGGCTCGGGATGGACTGCGACTTCCGCATCTTTTCAAAAAAATTAACTCATAATACCCATGATAAGAACTTTAAAGGCCTTCCCAAACTAATGTATTTGTTTCAATCTTAAAAATAGCAAAAAGATGACCATCTTTTCCCTTCATATCCAAGGGGAAGGTTCAAGGGTAGAGTACTTTGCATATGCAAGAGTTGGATTCAATCCCCAACACCAAAAAAAAAAAAAAAAAAAATTAAGCAAAACACCAGGCAATATAAACAAAATTATTAAAAAAAAAAAAAAAAAGAATTGAGCCTTTCTGAGCTAATATACCTGTTCCATTCATTAGTGGATTTAAGACTAAATTGTGGCAGGATGCGGAGGCACACATCTGTAGTCCTGTCACTTAAAAGGCTGAGGGGGAAGGATCCCTTGAGTTTAGGAGTTCAAGATCAGTGTGGGCAACATAATGAGAACCCATCTCAAAAAACAAAACAAAACAAGAACTAAACTGCAGATCTACCATCTACTTCAGTGCCTTTTCAGTTTAAGTGTTTTTACTAGTCATGCAGAGAAGCTATTACTATAAGGATAGGATGTTTACCATTTTTTTTTTGTTTGTTTTTAAAGATTTTGCACTAAACGGTATACAAAAAAGAATGGCTTGGGAATAAAGTAGAAGAATAAATAGGGTTCACTAAAGTAATCTTTATTTCTTTATATTTTGCATATATGTCTGCTAAAAGAGATTTAAGATAACTATACATAAAATCAATAGTAATAAATACAGTATTTTCTGAGTTATGTTCCTTTTGTTTAAAGTACTTCATTTATTTTAAGTAAATCTTATTCTTTTAAACTGTTTGATGTTTTGGAAAAATTTCAGCTAGGTCTTTAGGCATAGTTATAATAGGATCCTACGAAAGGCTATAAATTTGTTAGCTTGTTCTTTTTATTGTTTATTTTCTTTATGTCAAAAAATTGGAGCTTGTAGTTTTTATTGTGGTTGGTGTTACAGTTGTGTAACCTATTGTAAACACCCAAGATTTTCAGAAGTTATTAAGAAAAATGCAAAAGCCGCCCAGTGAGGTTGCATGCCTGTAATCCCAGCACTTTGGGAGGCTGAGACAGGAGAATTGCAAGTTCAAAGCCAGCCTCAGCAAAGGCGAGATGCTAAGCAACTCAGTAAGACCCTGTCTCTACATAAAACACAAAATAGGGCTGGGGTTGTGGCTCAGTGGTTGAGTACCCCTGAATTCAATCCCTAGTACCAAAAAAGATGGAAAGAAAAAGCAAAAGCCATGTTTATATTCAACTTCTTCATGATTCTGAGGTACTTTCCTTTGCTTGATTCATGATGATCAGGCTAATTGAGTTCAGTTTCAATTTTCTTTTAGCTGTCTGTCCTTTTTTCTTAGAATAACTGATGGTGCTTTTTATTGTGGGCAGTTTTTTCTTTTGATATCATATATTCTCATCTTTTGAAGAACTTTTACTGGTTCAGTATTCAGCGTTCTTTTCAAAACTTTTTTCATTGCTTGAAAATGGAATTGTTTATAGAAGAGATTTTAAGGCCAGCACAAAATATTTCATGTTTAATGATTTAGTAGCCTTATTATAAAATTGCTGTATTGAGTTCTAACTTTTGAATCCATTTTGCAGAGGAGTCTGCAGAAGAATCAATTGCTATCAGCATTGCACAAATGGAAAAACGTTTACTCCATGGCTTAATTCATAATGTTCTACCATATGTTGGTACTTCTGTAAAAACTTTAGTATTAGCATACAGCTCTGCAGTTTCCAGCAAAATGGTATGTATAGATTAGCACTAGTTTAGATATTAAGAAAAATAGTGATAGAACTTGGTTTGCTTATTCCTGAGTTTAAGGGGAAAAAATATTGTCTTCTCATGCATACGTAGCTTTCATATTACTTTGGTTCTTACAACAGTTTTTGTATTGTGGATATCATCACCTACACGTTATAGATATGGTAACTGAGACTAGGAGAGGATTAAATATTTTATTCAATTTCATAACTGTTAAACACTGAAACCCAATTTTATGATTCTGTGTAATATGTAAGGTATGGTGAGAAGGGCCAGATAAAATTCATTGTTTTTATTCAAGTATAACTTGTGACTTTCCTACATCAGAATATCCCTGGGTATTTCTTAAAAATCTAAACTTCGGGCTGGGGTTATGGCGCAGTGGTAGCGTGCTCGCCTAGCACGCGTGAGGCACTGGGTTCGATCCTCAGCACCACATAAAAATAAAATAAAAGATATTCTGTCCACCTACAACTAAAAAATAAATATTTAAAAAAAAAAATCTAAACTTCGTGGGTTCATTCTCACAGTTTCTAAAATAGATTCTCAAGAGATTTGATCCCAGAATATGTATTTGTAATTCACTGTTCAAGTGATTTTTTTTTACATGTACATAGATTTGAAAACCATTGGATTACACTTATTAATAATAATCTGTTGCTTATCTAATTAAAGATGTATAGATATTCAAAGTGATTTTTTCCTTTTAGGTTAGGCAGATTTTAGAACTTTGTCCTAACTTGGAGCATCTGGATCTTACCCAAACTGACATTTCAGATTCTGCATTTGACAGGTTAGTTTTTTAAAAATATTTAAATATAATTAATTCTAACTATGAATTGGTAGAATTGTTGTGTAATTTTTCATTTACATAGTTGCAGTTTAATCGTACTATTTTTACTGTTGTATCTTGTTGTGTATCATAACTTGGTAGCATCCTCTAGTTCTTTACTTCTTGTCCATAGTCCCACCTGATCCAAAATTTCTGTATCTTCTTGCTGTATCTATAAATGGGTACTGTGTATAATATAGGCCTTTGAGCCACCATGTAGTGTGGTATTATGTTTTTAAGATTTCAGTTTGAGCCAGGCGCAGTGGCGTAAGCCTGTAATTCCAGCACTTGGGGAGGCTGAGACGAGAA
Organism: Geosciurus inauris; assembly: GCA_004024805.1. Taxonomy (NCBI): domain Eukaryota; kingdom Metazoa; phylum Chordata; class Mammalia; order Rodentia; family Sciuridae; genus Geosciurus; species Geosciurus inauris. The sequence goes on from PVHX01006398.1 coordinate 15,475, forward strand.
TCACGAGTTCAAAGCCAGCCTCAGGAACAGCAAGGCGCTAAGCAACTCAGTGAAGCTCTGTCTCTACATAAAACACAAGATAGGGCTGGGGATGTGGCTCAGTGGTCGAGTGCCCCTGAGTTCAATCTCCAGTACCAAAAAAAAAAAAAAAAAGATTTCAGTTTGGCTGTAAGTGCCATTTGGCAAAGCTCCCTTTTAATTCTTAGCAGTTTTTCTGGTACTGTACCTCTTTTTTAAGGCTTCACTCTTTATAGGTTATATTTCTCTGTATTGCTTGGATAAATTTCCCCTTTATTCTAGATTGCCCTCTCTCTCCCATCCTAGCATTTTCTATTTTAAAGGAAGAGGTAAACTTTTCTCTTCCCAAGGCTAATGATTATCTATTTCTAGTGCTTGTTTCTTCTGTATCTTCTTATATTAATCATTACTTATTCTTTCTTTCTTTTGTGTGTGTACTTTACTTTTAAAATATTAAGCATAAGTTTTTCCCATCTTTGTCCTTCTTCCATCCTACTCTTCTGTTAGGCTAGCAATACTAGTTAATAATTAGTTCCTAATTGTTTTTACTCTCTTTTTGCTTCCCTAGCACCGAAAATAATGCCTGATAATTGTTGTGTTTGAGTAATTACACTAGATTTAAAATTTTTCTTCTAATATCCTTCTATATACATGTAGTCAGATGCTTTTGAAGAAATTAACAACATCCATTAATTGTCTTGTAACCTCTTAATTATAGTTGGTCTTGGCTTGGTTGCTGCCAGAGTCTTCGGCATCTTGATCTGTCTGGATGTGAGAAAATCACAGATGTGGCTCTAGAGAAAATTTCCAGAGCTCTTGGAATTCTGACATCTCATCAGAGTGGCTTTTTGAAAACTTCTGCAAGCAAAGTTACTTCGACTGCATGGAAAAATAAAGACATTACCATGCAGTCCACCAAGCAGTATGCCTGTTTACACAGTTTAACTGACAAAGGCATTGGAGAAGAAATAGATAACAAACACACCTGGACTAAACCTGTTTCTTCTGAAAGTTTCTCTTCTCCTTATGTGTGGATGTTAGATGCTGCAGATTTGGCTGATATTGAAGATGCTGTGGAATGGAGACATAGAAATGTTGAAAGTCTTTGTGTAATGGAAACAGCATCCAACTTTGGTTGTTCTTCAACTGCTTGTTACAGTAAGGATATTGTTGGACTAAGGACTAGTGTCTGTTGGCAGCAGCATTGTGCTTCTCCAGCTTTTGCATATTGTGGTCATTCATTCTGTTGCACAGGAACAGCCTTAAGAACTATGTCAGCACTCCCAGAGTCTTCTGCAATGTGCAGAAAAGCATCAAGGACTATATTGCCTAGGGGAAAGGACATAATTTACTTTGGGAGTGAAAAACCTGATCAAGAGACTGGCCGTGTACTTTTGTTTCTCAGTCTTTCTGGATGTTATCAGATCACAGACCATGGTCTCAGGTGAGTAATAAATTCCAGAGTAATGGACATGTTCTTAGTCTCAAATGACTTATTTAAAGCAAGAGTAACCAAGGTCTGACCTACTTCAGAAAAGTAGAACAGTATGACTTTTGATACCAGCATGTACTTTTTCAGCCTGTTCAAACCCTTTGTGATATAGAAGAATGTAAATTTAAAAGTTTAATAAATACTTTGTAAATGGCTGGCTACATTACATTTTTAAAGATATTTTAGTGGATGAATAAGATGGTTTTTATAGATAGTATAACAGAAAATATATATACCATATTTGGTTGGTGTATATTTATGTATATTATGGTTTCACATAGAAGATTTGGGAAATAAAGCATGTCTGTGGAAGTAATTTAGTTATACATTTGTTGAAGTGTGTACAAAAACCAAAGCATTTCAGAACTAGACTGTAGGTTAGTTGTGTAGTAAGAATTTAGAATTTTTGATTTTTGATTATGGTCTCTTTATTGCTTTCTTGAGTCATAAAAGTAGCATGTGAGAGAAGTTCTACATTTTCTTTTTTTATAAGCATAATGTTTTAGTAGATTAAACCGAACCACATTTTTCCCTCTAGAGGAAAAGAGCGGTAGATGTAAAACATTCGTTAATCCCAAGAGGTAGATTTCCTTAACGTCCAAGTTCTTCTGTATGTTTTATGGGACCCACTTGGAACTCCTTTGGTCATGAGTACTCTTATCCATAGTGTTGAAGACAGTTCCGTGGTTCACTGGCTTTGGGACCAGACAGACTTGCTATGGATTGATTGTGTTTTTCTGTATAGCTAGCATAACTGTGAGGCTAATATAAGGTGAATAATTATAGCAATGAGATGCAGAGATGCAGAATATGTTTTCAGTAAATGGTAGCTGCTATGTAATAATTGTTTGATCTTTGATGTGAACTTTGGAAAATTGATTACATATTTCTCTTCAGGATAGAGGTGTTCATATGTTTCAGATATGAAAAATTAACTTAGCACAAACCTAATACTACTCCCTTACCATCAAGAAATATACTTAAGGCCAGGCGTTGTGGTTCACGCCTGTAATCCCAGCAGTTTGTGAGGCCCTGAGCAACTTACTGAGACCCTGTCTCTAAATAAAATACAAAAAAGGGCTGAGAATGTGGCTCAGTGGTTAAGCCTCTCCCCATTCCTACCCCCAAATACACACACACGCACACATACACCACACACACTCTTAAGCTCATGTGGTGGCTCATATCTGTAATCTCAGCTACTTGGGAAGCTGAGGATCATAAAATAGAGGTCATGATAGGGAGACCCTGTCTCCAAAAATAAATAAATAAAAGAAAGGTTGGGGATGTAACTCAGTAGTAGAATTTTCCTGGGTTCAATGCCTGGGACTGGAGCAGGGAGCAGGTGCAGTAGTGTGTGAATTTTTTTGTTTGTGTGTGTGTATGTATACACTTGAGATGAAATCATTATGAATACATTTTGTAAGTCATCTACAGTAAGCAAAAGTGTTTTCTATGAGTTAACTACTATTGTTAGGGTTTGACTGCTTTGTATCATTCCATTATTTTCTGTTTATTCCAATTCAAGCACAGTTTTAAAAAAAGCAAATATAACCTTATTCTGAGTTTTATTCCTTAAAAAATTTTATGACACTTTTATGTTTGTATTCCTAACTTTATTACAATTTTGAATGCAACTTGGTTTTAAAGTAAAAGCAATTTTTGGTTAAGTTCAGGACCTGATAATTCACTTTTCATTGCCATTATCTTTTTCATTACCATCATACCTTATTAAAATTTATTAGTGACTATTCACCTGCATTTTTAACAAGACCGGTTTTATTGTTTCTTCAAAGAATGAAGTAATATAGATAAGCTTTGAAATAATTCAGAGGTGCAGTGATTTTTGACCATATGACAAATTTCCTATCTTTTGCCAGTTTTTCAGGATATTTAAAATAGCCTAGAGTTTATTAAAATTCTATGTAATGCAAAATTGATTTCAGAGGCAGTCATAATTTTAATGAATCTAATTAAGAGATATTGCTTTCATTGAAAAAAGATTTAGAAACTTTCTGGTATTAAGATTTGGAAAGTACTAGGAGAGACTGCTTCTGTAAAAGCAGAATTGTAAGGTTTTATTTGAATTCCAAAACAGTTTTCCTTTGTTGTTCTAGGTAAAGTAGTTAATTTCCTAATTAAAATTTGCTAAAGAACAGAAAAGTGTTTTTTAGTTGGTGTTTCCTGGTATTTTTGGCCTTGATTGTTAAAAAATTTGGATACTATTAACCTTAGAAATGAGTAAATGGATAATTTACTGCTATTTGGATTAGAAGTCAATTGCATTGCCAGGTGTGTGCAAGCGTGTAATCCCAGGGGCTCTGGAAGCTGAGGCAGTAGGATCATGAGTTCAAAGCCAGCCTCAACAATTTAGCAAGGCGCTAAGCAACTCAGTGAGACCTGTCTCTAAATAAAATACAAAATAGGGCTGGGGATGTGGCTCAGTGGTTGAGTGTCCCTCTGGGTTCAATTCCTCAGTATGAAAAAAAAAAAAGAAAAGAAATCCATTGTATTTCTTCCTTAGGATTTTCATGAGTAATGATGAGGATTTTGCTCGTAAGATATTCTTAAAAGAAATAGCATGGATTTGAAGAGAAGACTTCATTTTGGGAACAAGGGAACAACTAGGATCTGTTTTATGTGGTGACCAATTTAAGAGTCTGCACTCTGAGTTCAGATTCTATTTTTAATTACCTTAAAGTACTCTTTCTAAAACATTTAGACATTTACTGAGCACCTACTTTGTCTTGCCCTATTCTGATCGCTAGGGATCCAGAATAAAGAAGACAAATTTCCTACCTCAATGAAGTTTACAATGTAATGGTAGAAATAGTAAACATAAAATAGATCAAATATTCCAAAGAAAAGTAATACAGGATTACAGCATAGAAAATACAGAATGTTACTTCATTATTTGATGAACAGAGAAATTTCTTTGAAAAAAAAGCTTCTTTTGCATAAAGATATGGATAAAGTTAGTGTGTTTTGTATACATTTCCTGGGAAGAGGCCAAGGAAATCAAGTACAGATTTAAGGTGTAAAAGCACTTCTCTTGCATTCATTATATTGGATTAAAAATGTTTTACTTAACCACTTACAATAATATAGTAATAAGTATAACTGGTTTCTCTGGGTTTGAGAACAAATACAACTAAGGAAAGCATACATCTAAACTTTTGGGAACAAACATTCAGGTATACTAGTTGGGAACATTCACTATATCCTTTTGCATTAGTCAATGAGTTTTATTCACGGATAAGTAGAATGAGTTGTGGCAAGTTTGTTATGTGGGGCTTGGTGAAAGAGCTAACTGTAAAAATGCAGGTTGACAATCAAGGTTTTAAACTAGAATGAAGTCAGAATTGCATGTGGCCTTAATACACTATTTTGTGATTTTTCAGTAGGACTGGACTAAATCTTGAATTTTGATAATAGTCTCTAAATTCTTAACCTTCTTTGGACCCTCTTAGAGTTGAAGCATATCATTTTTAGCCTAGCTTATTTCACTTAGCTCATTTCATGGTTCATCCATATTATAGCATGTGTCAGGACTTGATTTTTTTAATAAACGAATGATATTTGTATTTTTCACTGTATTTTTTTTATCCATTCATCTGTTCTTGGACATTAGTTGCTCTCACCCATTGGTTGTTATGAGTAGTGTTGATGTAAACACTAGTGTTACAAATGTTTGAGTCATTTTTTAAATTTCTTCCAGCAATCTTTTGTAGCTTTCAATGTACAAATCCATGGTGACATTTATTCCTAACTATTTTATATTTTTTGATACTGTTGTAAATGGAATTGTTTTCTTAATTTCCTTTTCATATTGTTCATTGCTAGTATATAGAAATAAAACTGATTTTTGTGTGTTGAATTTATATTCTCTTATTTTGCTGAATCTATTCATTAGTTCTGACGATTTTTTAATGAATTCTTTGGGGTTTTCTACATATAAGATCATGTCATTAGTTCATTTTACTTTTCACTTTGCAATTTGGATGCCTTTGATTTCTTTTTCTTTTTCTGATTGTTCTGACTAGAATTTCCAGTGTTATGTTAAATAGAAGAGGTACCATTTTTGATTATCATGGCTTTTTAGTAAGTTTTGAAATTGAGAAGTGTGTGTGAATCTTCTTTTTCTAGACTGACTATCTGATGTCCTCTGAGATTCCATATGAAATTTAGGGTGGCTTTTTTTCTGTTTCTGTAAAGAATGTCCTTTGGATTTTGAAAGGGATTGCTAATTTGTAGATTCCTTTGGGTATTGACAGCAATATTAAGTGTTCCAGTGTATGAACATGACTGTCTTTCCATTTATTGAGATCATTTTAAGTTTCTTTCAGCAGTATTTTTATTTTCATTGTACAAATCTTTCACACTTGGTTAGTTCCTAAGTGTTTTCTTTGATGCTATTATAAATGGAATTATTTTCTTTGTTTTTCAGATTGTTAACTATTTGTGTAAAGAAACACAACTGAGATCTGTGTGTTGATTCTGTACCCTGCTATCATGCTGAATTCACTTTATTAGTTCTAACAGGCTTTTTGTGGAATCTTTTAGGATTTTCCATATATAAAATGGTATCATTTGTAAAGAGATCAGTTTACTTCTTCATTTCTCCTTTGGATGCCTTTTATTTCTTTTTCTTACCTAGTCACTACTCTGGCTGGAACTTCTAGTTAAGTTAAATAGAAGCAGCAATAATGAGTGTTCTTAATCTTGTTTTTATTCTTATGGAGAAATCTTTAATCTTTCACGATTGAGCATGATGTTTGTTTTCATATCTGACCTTTATCATGTTGAAGAAATTCCCATCTTGTCCTGGTTTACTATGTTTTATCACATGCTTTTTCTGAATCAGTTGATAATGATCATGTGTATTTTTCCCCCTCTAGTAATATCTTGTGCAATATGTTGATGGATTTTCGTATGTTGAAAGTTGATAAAACTCCTTGGTCCTGGTATATAATTCTTTCAATAAGCTGCTAAGTTTAGTTTTCTAGTATTTTGTTGGGGAATTTTGCATCTGTATACATGGCCTTGTAGTTTTCTTTTTGTCTGTAAGTAATGCTGACCTCACAGTAGGAAGTCTTCCTCTTCTTCAGTATTTTGGAAGAATTTGATAAGAGTTGTTATCAATTCTTAAATGTTTAGTGGAGTTCATCTCTGAAGCTATCTGGTTTGGCCTCTTCTAAGGAAGTTTTTTCAATAGCTCACTTGTTCTTGCTTGTTTTAAGTCTGTTTAGATTTTCCATTTCTGCTTGCAGTCAGTTTTAGTAGTTCAGTCAATTTTTGTGAAGTTTGTCTATTTTGTCTAGGTCATTCCTAAATATACAGTTGTTAATAGCACTATCTGGTTGGCAATTTTAAAAATTGTGTAAAATTGGTAGTGATGTACTCACATTTCTAAGTTTGTTACTTTGTGTTTTCTTTTAATTACCTGAAGGTTCATTCTTTTTTTTTTTTTTTTTTTTTTTTTTTTTTTTTTTTTTTTTTTTTTTTTTTTTTTTTTTTTTTTTTTTTTTTTTTTTTGATGTCGAAGACTCAACTTTTGCTTTTATTAATTTTTTTTAGTCCATTGATTTTGTATTCTCTGTTTTATCTTTGCTCTAATCTTTATTATTTCCTTCTCTTTGCTGGCTCTTGGTTTGTGCTTTTTTCTCTTAATTCTTGAAGCTGTACAGTTAGATTTCTAACTTTCTTAATGTTGCCATTGACAGCTATTAATTTCCCTCTGAGACCTGCATTTCCTGCATCTCAGAAGTTTTTGTATGTTGTTTTGTTTTCCTTTGTATCAATTTCCTTTATGATTTTTTTCTTTAATTCCTTGGTTGTGTAAGTGTATTCTTTAACTTTCACATATTAATTACTTTTCATTTTTCTTCTGATAATTGCTTTGTAATTTTATCCCATTGTGATTAGAAAAAATACTTTGTGTGATCTTAATCTTTATTAATACTTGTTTTGCACCAACATGATTTATTCTAGTATTCATGTACACTTTAGAAGGATCTGTATTCTGCTGTTGTGGGTGGAGTGTTTGTATGTAGGTAGGTAGTTATTTTTCTTTTTTAAAAAATATTTGTTTTTTTAGTTGTAGGTGGACAGAATATCTTTATTTTATTTTTATGTGGTGCTGAGGATCGAACCCAGTGCCTCACGTGTGCTAGGCGAGCACGCTACCACTGCGCCACAATCCCAGCCCGTTATTTTTCTTTTTTTAGAGGGGACACTTTTTATTTTTTCTCTAATTGCTTGTGATAGTACTTCTGGTATTATGTTAGATATAATAGTGAGAGTGGATGTCCTGCTTTGTACAGATCTTAGAGGAAAAACTTTCACTTCCTTTCCATTGATTACAATGTTAGCTGAAATTTTTTTCCTCCTTAAATAGCCTTTGTTATATTGAGGAACTTCCTTCTGTACCTAAACAGTTAAAAGTTTTATTCAAGAAAGCATGCAGAACTTCATTGGGTGCTTTTCAGTGCTAATTGATATGATCAAGTAGTTTATGTCTTTAATTCTGTTAATGTGATGCAACACATTATTGATTTACTTACTTTAAACCAGCCTTGCATGGCAGGGATAAATCTCACTTGATTATTATGTTTAAATTTGATGTGCTATTTCCATCTGTGTTCATTCAGAGACATTAACTTGTAGTTTTCTTTTTTTGTGGTATCTTTGGCTTAGGTATCAAGGCAGTGCTGGCTTTGTAAAGTATATTAGGAGATACTTGTTTCAGCTCTGTATTTTGTTGTTGTTGTTGTTGTTTTTGAGAGTTTAGAGCCAGGCATGGTGGTGCATGCCTGTAATTCTAGCACTTTGGGAGGCTGAGACAGTAGAATCGTGAGTTCAAAGCCAGCCTCAGCAATGGTGAGGTGCTGAGCAACTCAGTGAGACCCTGTCTCTACATAAAACACAAAATAGGGCTGTGGATGTGGCTCAGTGGTCGAGTATCCCTGAGTTCAATCCCCAGTACCCCCCCAAAAAAGTTTAGAAAGTATTAGTATTCTCACTTGGAAGTTTGGCAGGCTACAACTATAAAGCCATCTGTTCCTGGGCTTTTCTTTGTTGGGAGCATTTTAATTACTACTTCTATCTTTTTATTACTGGTCTGTTCAAGCCTTCCAATTCTTATCAGTTCAACCTTGACAGATTATATTTTCCTAGGTCTTTATCAGCTTGTTCTAGGTTATTGAATTTGTTGCTTCATAATTATTCAAAGTAGTCTGATGGAATCCTTTTTATTTCTGAGGTGTCTGTTGTAATGTCTCAACTCTCATTTTTTAAATTTTATATAGTCAAGTCTCTTTCAAATAGCTAAGAGTTTGCTGATTTTATTTTTTCAAAAAAACCGACTCTTGGTTTTGTGGATTTTGTTTCCTGTGATCTTTCTTTTTCTATTTGATTTACGTATGTTCTGGTTTTTATTATTTAATCCTTTCTGCTAACTTTGGACTTAGTTTGTTCTCTTTTTTTAGTTCCTTGAGATGTAATGTTAAGACCATTTCTTTAGGCTATTTCTATTTTTAATGTAGCCTTCCTTGCAGTAAACTTGCCTTTTAGAACTGCTTTTGCTGTATCCCATAGATTTTGGTAAGGGATTTGAACTTGCAGTTATCCTACAGGTTTTGGTATAGTGTGTTTTTGTCTTTTATCTTAAGATATAAATTTGTTAAGACTAGTTTTGTGACCTACCATATAGGCTGTCTACAAAAATATTCCACATGTGTTAGAGAAGAATATGTATTCTGAAGCTTTTAAATGAATAGTTCTTTAAATATCAGGACAATATTGTCCAAAGTAAAGTTCAGTTCTAATCTTTTCTTATTAATTTTTTGTCTGGCTTGTCTGTTGTTGAAAATGGTTATTGGAAAGTTTTTTTTTACTATTATTACTATTTCTTCCTTCATGTCCACTACTATTTGCTTTGTATAAGTGAATGCTCCAATATAGGATACATATATATTTACAGTTGTTTTGTCCTCTTACTTGAGCTCTTTTATCATTAAATAATGACCTTTTTTTATCTCCTTGACTAGAACTCTTTTTTAGCTAATATAAATATAGCAACCCTTGCTTTCTTTTGGTTATCATTTGTGTGGAATTTCTTCTTTCATTCTTTCATTTTCAGCCCATGTGTCTCCTTAAGTCTAATGGTAATCTCTTACAGGCAACATATAATTAGGTCTTTTTCAGTCCATTTGGCTTACTCTGTCTTTAAGTTGGAGAACTTAATCCATTTACATTTATTGTTATTATGGATAGATAATAACTCATTATTGCCATTTTGCTAATTGATTTTTTAAAATTCTTATTATTTATCTTTGTAATTTGGAGATTTTCTGTAGTGCTGTTTTGATTCCTTTCTCTTTATTGTTTGTATATCTGTTACAGTTGGCTGCTCTGTGTTTACCATGAGGCTTGCATAAAACATTTTGCAGTTCTAATAGAAGTTTTAACAACTTCAGTTGTATACATGAACTCTAGATGTTTACCCTCTGCCTCACAATTTATATTTTTGATGTCACAATTTACTGTTTTAAAAATATTTTTAGTTGTAAATGGACACAATACTTTTATTTATTTTTATGTGATGCTGAGATTTGAACCCAGTGTCTCAATTGTGCTAGACAAACACTGTACAAACTCAGCCCACAATTTACTTCTTATATCTGTCTGTCTTTCTTGCAGCACTTTGAGTATATCATTCCATTATCTCTTGGCCTACCAAGTTTCTGCAGAGAAATCTGCTGATGATATAATGAGGATTTCCTTATATGTGACTTGATATATTCCTCCTATTGCTTTTAAAATTCTTTGTCTTTTACTTTTGACAGTTTAATTAAAATGTGCTGTGTAGAGCTCTTATTTCAAGGAAATCTCTAGACATTTTTGAGCTCCATTGATCTGGTTATCCATACCTTTTCTAAGACTTTGGACGTTTTCAGTAACCATTTCATTAAATAAACTTCTGTCTTTGTCTCTTTTTGTAACTGTCATAATGTGAAAATTTGCTCATTTAATGACTTAATGGTATATCATAAGTCTCATAGGTTGTCATCACCCTTTTTCATTGTCTGCCCCCCGCACCAGGTATTTTTTTAAATTCAGATTTATTCTTTTGCTTGATCTTTTCTGCTGTTGAAACTCTCTTGTTTTTATTTCATTTGTTGATTGTTTTAACTCCAAGATTTGTTTGGTTCTTTTTTTAAATAATATCTTTCTGTTGAATTTCTTATTAGATCATAAATTACTTTTCCTGATGTCATTGCATTGTCCTTGTGTTTTCTCTTGTATCTCACTGAGTTTCTTAAAGTCATTATGTCCAGTTATATTTGCTCTGTAACATCTCATTGTTGACATCTGTTCACTTTTTACATTACTATCACAGCTTATGTCACTTATGGGAAACCTTTTCTGACCTTCCAAGGCCCTTCTGCATATTCCCAGGCGATCATTCATCATGATATTAAAATTGCTGTTTACTTTTGTACTGGTTTGATTTCTCACTAAGGTCAATAAAGGCCAATGACTGCACAAATCCCTTACTTGAGTGTATTTGTAATAGGAAATTTTATGCCCCATGCAGTTTGTCTTGCATTGAGAAACCTCTTGAGAGCTTTTATACCACTTTTTGAAAGCTGAGTATTTTAATTTTTATGAACTGTTCCACTTTGTTGGGTGATGGTGAGGAACAAAGCCAGGTACAGTGGGCATGCCTGTAATCTCAGTGACTCAGGAGGCTGAGGCAAGAGGATCACAAATTCAAGGCCAGCCTCAGCAACTTGATGAGACCTTGTCTCAGAATAAAAAAAAAAATTAGGTAAATAGAAAGGACTGAGGATGTGGTAAAGCACCCTAAGTTTCAATAAATAAACAGTAAATAAATAAACAATAAATAATTAAATAAAATTTTAAAATAATAAAAGAATTAAAAGAATTAAACTTGAAACCCTATATTGCCTTATATTATTTCTAAGACTGTGGTCTTATCAAACCATGGATTTTCTGAACTGCTACTGCTGTTAACTTAGTCTGTAGAAATGGTAGCAATCTACGATTTGGAAACAAAACAATACTTTAAAATCAAAATGTAAGATCAAAAATACATTGATTTCTTCTTTTAAGCATGCATTCACAGAACTTTAGAATGCACTTTCCCCATTCTTTACTATGCAGTAGCCTCACTGAATGCATTAGTAATATTTTCATAGTTCTTTCTAATCACAAGTGTTTATATACCTCCTAATTCCTTTGTGCATGCATAATGTTATAGTTTTTACAGAATTCATTATATTGTTAGTTTCTTGACCTATCCTTTTTTTTTCCCCCGTATTTCCCAGGTTTTCCTGTTGTAATATTGTTTAATAATCATTGTACAGAAAACTGATGTTCTTAGTTTTGTTCTTAATATATGTTTTGGCTTTACCACTGTTGTTTTGGTACCTTTTCATTTTATCCTATTTATATGAATGTTTATATTCCTGTATAGTAGGCTAGTAGGTTTTTAATTGATATGTAATTCATATACCTTAAAATTAACACCTTTTTTAAAAAAGTATAAAATTCAGTGGGAGGGAAAGAAGTATCTCCTTCTTGTAAGAGCTGATGGAATGTTCTTATAAAGAAAAGTTTCATAGACTTTTTAATTGAATTTCTTTAGGAAAAATATATAGAGTTCTGAGTTAAATGTATTCCTACTTGAGGATGAGGTTAGTTATCAGTGTTTTACAGAAATTCTTAAATTTTCTTGTTACCAGGTTGAAAATTTTGCTGTACTCTAGTGATTCAGTGGACCAGGAGCACAAGCGTTTTCCAGGCTAATGGATCTAATTGTTCAATCATTTCCTTTACAGGGTTTTGACTCTGGGAGGAGGGCTGCCTTACTTGGAGCACCTTAATCTCTCTGGCTGTCTTACTGTAACTGGTGCAGGCCTGCAGGATTTGGTCTCAGCATGTCCTTCTCTAAATGATGAATACTTTTACTACTGTGACAACATTAACGGTAATGCCTTTTAACAATGATATAATTTTGAAGGAATTGATTTTTTAAATTTTAGCTGTTTTAATAATTTTTATGGTTTCTATTTTATAGTTTCTATTTCTAGATTTCTAATTACCCAAATTGTCTTACTTTCAGATTTAGTACTTTAAATTTGATAAAATTTTAAATAATCACAGATTTTCATTAATTAACTTCTTGAAAGGTAAGTTTTTCTTGTGAGTTAGATATTTCAAGTATCTGTTCTGCTAGACTTTTGATGCATATAATTGATTAATCATTTACAAATAATAAGTTATTATAGAAATACTAAAATTCTTATAAAAATTTGAAAATTCCTCTGGTGTTGTAGCTTTCACTATTTAGAGATGTTGATGTTTTAGATACACGGATCTCAGGGATGAAACACTCATTTTCTTGTAGGACAGATTTATTCAGCCTAGTAGAATAAGGAGGACTTTAGCAATATGAACTCCTGAGGAGCTCTGGGTCTGATTCCAGGTAAATTTCAGTGAAGATTGACAGGGGCATAGTATATGAGGTTGAGAAAACACTGAGATGCTTTAGACACGACTGAAGTTTTCATAGTATTTTGAAAATTGATCCTGAACCTACTTTTCAATACCATCAGATAAATGTTTCCTCATTTGTTTGCTTTAAGCTTATCTTACCCTACAGTGGGCCTGTCTAATATACATTCAGTGCTTTTTTGGCACTGATATGTCATTGGTAGAGACTAAATTTCTCAGAAGCATTAAAAGCTGCCCTTCAATTATTAGTAAACAAGTGAATCTCCTATGTTTATAACTGGAAGAAGATTTAGAATACTCAGATTCTGCTATGTACCTATCTTTTTATACCACTTATTGTTGCCTTTGAGAACCCAGTTCATTGGCATATGTCAGGAAGATCAGCTGAGTTTTTCTCACACAGAACAATTGACAGGAGCCAGGAAGACTAGAGAGAGCAATGACAAGATAGAGGGGTTAACAGATTGCTGTTTCTCCGAAATTACATATTTCTTAAGATATATATGTATATATATCAGGAGATGGGGATTTTAGTTCTTTTATTCCTGTAATCACATTGTTTTGCAGGATATGGAGCTCTTGATATTTAGCGCTCAGTTGGAGCATATCTTTGCCTTCTCTTGTTTCAGTATACAATTAAGGAGCAGGGAAAATGATGTTATTTTTGTTGCAGCTTGCTAAGCCTATAAAAACAAAGTACAGGGGCTGGGGTTATGGCGCAGTGGTAGTGTGCTCGCCTAGCACACGTGAGGCACTGGGTTCGATCCTCAGCACCACATAAAAAAAAATAAAGATATTCTGTCCACCTACAACTAAAAAATAAATATTTAAAAAAAAAAAAAAACAAAGTACATTGATGCGACAAAGTAGTTACCTTTGTGGATGAAAAGGGTTTAAGAAGAGATTTTTTTTTTTTAAACAAAGCTATATCATTAAAGTTTCAGTGTACTTTCTAAGTTATTGGACATATTATCAAAATAAGAAAAACATTTTATTCAGGGCTTGGGAATAACTCTCACAACCTTATTTGTTCCCTTTGTTTTTGGTTATATAGATATTTGGGGTTGTGAAGTATTGGGTTTCAATTAATTTTTATTATCTGCCTTTTTGTGTTTATGCATTTTTAAACTTCTTGAAATTAAATGATAGAATGTATTTAATGATTAAAGTCTTTTGTACTTTGTCAGTATTTTTTAATCTTAACCTATTTGAATATATAACTATTATAGTGTTCCAAAGGAGCTGCTATATTCCTTCTGTTAAGTGAAAAAAATTTTTTAATGAATGGTTGGTAATTTTCAACAAATGATTTTTAACCAAGAAATCTGGCTTTGGTAGATTTGAAAGCAAATGGCAGTGCTTGAATAGTTCAGTACTAAATTTTCTTTTATGACTGTTAAAGCATGATTTGGGAGAAATGGAAATCTTTAGAATTTACAGGGTGACTTGTGCTCTAGATTTCCAACTAGTTGTTGTTACAGCAGTGCTCCGTATTTTCCTTGAAAGGACATATGGATAACCTAGAAAGTATTAGAATTGTATTCATTTTGCAAGATGACACTGTGGACACTGTGTCTTTTAAAACATCTCAGCTTATACAGTAAATGTTTAGTGAATGTGGGAGAGGAGCTTTTTATTTATTATTTCTGAAAGCAGTCTGTGTTTTAAGATATAGTGTTACAGAATAAAATGAAAACATTTAAGTGACAGATCATATTTTAAATATTTGAAAGTAATTTTCAAGCAAAAATGTATTTTGTTAAAATCTGTTAGTAGCTAAAAGGATATTGATAAACATTATTCATTGACTAAACGGTAAGTGATAATTAAAGCAGAATGGTCTGTTTCCTAAGCACTAGCACTAACAGATTTTGGAGAAGATCAATTATCAGATATTCAAGCAGTAACTGCTTTGAGCTATACACTATACTAAAAGCACTGCTATAAGCTCCAAATTACAGTTCTTCCAGTGATTGTTCATGACTTTTAAATTTATTACTTGATTTGAATTTGGAAGGTTTCTTAGCCATACATTTACAAAATTCTTTACCTTTTAAGAAGTGTTAACTGGAATGGCATAGTTTAGAGCTCTGAAGAACATTTGAACAATGGTAGCAAATAGACTTGTACTGATTTGTATTTCAGTGTATGTATAGTTTATGAATTAAGATAGATAAGCTCATAGTTCTGGAGGTGATATAGTCTCAGATGATTTGCTTTCTTACATTTGTAATTTAAGTTAAAGAGGAATTAAAGGTAAGTGAAGGTAAGTGCAGATGTACAGCATGAGTGATAAATAGCACCTTAAACCTAGGAAAGATAAATCCATTCTGTAGTAAAAATTTGAGGAAATAAGAGCTATCTTCATCTAATATTTTAAATATTTTCTTCCAAAAGTTATTCTTTGCCACACATTTTTAAATTTTACTTAATGCACAATCATTAAGTAATATGTTAGTTAATTATGGTTATTCTTTAATGTAGTTTAGCCCTCATATAACCATTTGGATTTTCTCCTACATTGAGGTAGAAATTTGCATAGGATGAGCCAGATGTATAAAAAGAATTCTCATTAGAATTTTTAGTGTCTCAAGTATGGATAGCTGTCTACCTGAGATACTTGGCAACCCAACATATCTTAGTTATATTTCTTTCTGATGCTGCCTTATTTTTTCTGTTGTCCATGTGTTTTCTTTTCTCAGCAGTCCTTCTATGGTGCTTGTTCTGTTAACCTTGCTCACAGTTGCCTTGCTTTGGGAATCTTCTCTGTTTTCTAGTTTGAGACTAGGTTTTAAACAGAGGTTGTCTTCACTTTAAGTTTGATCTTCACAATAAAATGCTTTGATGAATACTATTACTTTCATGGATCATTAGGATCAGATACCAATAACTGCTCTGTTATGATGGTATTATAATTATGAGGCATTTAATATGTTAGTGATTATGTACCTATAGGCTTCTCTATATAGAGCCTACTTTTACATTTTGAAAACACCAATATGTTAATTTCCTCTCTTTATACATTTAGAATCTCACTGAAACTTATTCTAGTACATATAATAAGGAGTTGTTGGCACATTTCTGTCAATATCAGCAAGAATTTTGTTTTGTAAAGAACTGACATCACAATTGTGTTGGCATTCTACTTAATCTAGGGCACAGATTTTTATGTCTACATTTTTCTTCCTTTTCTCCTCACCATGTCTTAGACTTAGAGGGTGGGGTGACCCAGGTGGCCAGGGTTGAAACTGAGGATTCTGGGCCCATGTATCTTTGGGGTAGGGTGGTGAACAGCTGTGTGGTGTCTGGATAGGTGTGTGTCTAGGAGAATAGTTTCCTTGGTCCCATTGTCTGATGGAGGCTCCTGTTTACTTTTTTCCCTTGAAAACCTATTGTGTACTTTACTTCCATTGCTTCCAGCTGTTGTTTATGATTTTTCCTCGTCCACTGTTGAATTCAGTATGAAATTTTTTCTTTACTTTTGTGTCATTAAAAAAAAAAAAAAATAGGGGCATAGCTAGGTGCAATAGAACATACCTATAGTCCTAGCTACTTGGGAGGCTGAGGTAGGAGGTCTCTTGAGCTAAGGAGTTTGGGGCCAGCCCGATCAACATGGTGAGAGTCAATCTCTTTTAAAAAGAAAAAACATAGACACTTTAAAGTATTTTGGGATGTTTTAGCTTGGAAAATTGAGTCGCATTGTCTCTTATTTCTCCCTTAAAAACTGAGTATAGAACTATATACGGATAAAATCATAATCAGATATAATTTGGCAAAAACCAGCAGTTAAAAATTTCTGCACAGACTAAGTATCAAGACAGGGAGATAGTAAGTGAGGCATGGCGTAGAGCTTGGAGAGAGTTACTAGATGGTTGGTAGGCAAAGCTGTAACCATAGAAAGGGTGAGGAAAGGCAGATTAAGAAATTTGGGGATCTGGGTGATGCATGGTAAGTAAAGCTGAAACACATTCAGAGGAAAAACTGGCCAAAGACTGACAGTGAGTGAAGAGTTCAAGCCCTAGCATTCCTTATCAGGGCCTTTCTAGTAAATAGTAATGTGTACTAAAAAAATTGATCGTGACTTTGTGGTTAAGATGGCTTCACGTGGTGTCTTATTTTCAGGGAAAATAATATATATATATATTTTTTATTACTGGAGATTGAACTCAGGGGTACTCGACTACTGAGCCACATCCCCAGCCCTGTTTTGTGTTTTATGTAGAGACAGGGTCTCACTGAGTTGCTTAGTGCCTCGCCATTGCTGAGGCTGGCTTTGGAAAATAATATTAACATAAAATGCTGCTTTGTAAATTTTCAATATTTGACACATTTAACTTTTAAAAGCATAGATTTTTATTTTGATGAAATAAAAATGACTTGTAGTGATCTAATTTTATATTTAAAATACTTTTTAAACTTTTTTCCTATGGAAAAATTTAAAACATAAACAGAATAATATGATGATTCTTAATGTACCACTGGTTTGAGTGGTTATAAAGCCGAGGGCAGTCTGTTTTCATCTTTACCATTACCTATTCCCATATGTGCTCTCCCTAGTAATTTGAAGCTAATCCTAGACATCATGTCAATAGTAAAATTAAATATATTTGAAAATAAGTGAAATTATGAACTGTTCCTATCCTACACAGATGTGTAAAGTTCACTGTTTAATTAATTAATTTGTTCCACTCAGTTATACATGAGAGTAGAATGCTCTTTGTTTCATCATACACAAATGGAGCACAAGTTTTTGCTTCTCTGTACACAAAGTAGGGTTACATCATTCATGCAGTCATATATGTACCTAGGGTAATTATGTCTGTCTCATTCCACATCTTTTCTGTCTCCTTGCCCCCTCCCCTTTAGCCAATCCAAAGTTCCTCTGCTTATCCCATTCTCCCCCCACCCATCCCATGCTCCCTCCGCCCTCCATTATGGATTAGTATCCACTTATCAGAGAAAATATTTGGCCTTTGGTTTTTTGGGATTGGCTGGTTTCGCTTAGCATGATATTCTCTGACCCCATCCATTGACCTGCAAATGCTATAATTTTATTCTCTTTTATTGCTGAGTAATAGTCCATTGTGTATATGTACCACAGTTTATTTATCCATTTATCTATTGAAGGGCATCTAGGTTATTTCCAGTTTGGCTATTGTGAATTGGGCAAGGTCACTGTTTCTTAAAGATAAAAGTTTTACTTCTGTAGATTATCTCCTTTTCTTCTTGGGTTTTTATTTTGTAAGATTGTTGCCAAAGGATTATTTCTTTACCTTCCTCAATTTGCCTTTTGGACCATGAGAGAAATATTAAAGTCAAGCTGCTACTGGCAACTTTTTCTGATTAATTTTTTTATACATTCCTCATAAAATTTACTCTGTAATATCAGTGTACTTCTAAGAAAACAAGCATTGTTACTTCCATAGTGAACATATGAACATTACACTTTAGTGACTGTATATCCCTTTTCTTTTGTGTGTGCCTCTTTGGAATGCAAGGACAAGTTTAATTTTTGGAAATACATGGATTCTATATGTTCAGTTGCAAAGCGTTACTTTGTTATAGTGGCATTAGTATGGTAGTCATGTTGAAATCTGCTTTAAAAAAACAAAACAGTACAGGGCTGGGGATATAGCTCAGTTGTTAGAGTGCTCGCATTGTATGCATAAGGACCTGGGTTCAAATCCCCAGCAACACACACACACACACACACACACACACACAAATTAAAATACATTTCTAAATTAAGCTAGGTATCACTCAAGTGTTTTGTAATTTTTAAGAAACAGTCCACTTGCTGTGTTCCAATGTAAAGTTACATTTCATGTACTTTTCATTTTTTGATCTTTATAGTGTCACAGTTATAAATATTTTGGTTGTTATAATGGATACATAAAGAGCTAATTAATTGTTTTTTGTTCATGATGCAGACATACTGAAAGATTTCAATATAGTTGAAACAACCTTTTCCATATTTGCCTGCCTTTTTGAAAGCTCATTTATTCAGATGCTTTTCATTTGAATATGTGCTGTGAAACTTTTTTGTTATGTTCTAATTCTCAGCTATGTTCCTTAATGGATTTTTATCTAGTGTCTGGATAGCATGGTGTGATTGGGCTAATTATCTACAAACATTTTATTACACTTCTTTGTAAGTGAATCACAGTTTTTTATTATGTCTTAAATATTTTATTACTCATATACTCAATTTTGGAAAATAATTTTGTCTAACCATACATGATTTTTTCTTTCTATAGATGTTAAATAAAAATATGGCAAATCTGTTAAATATATGTCTCTCTAGTATACTTCATTTTAAACTTGAAATACGATATTTATTGCTCAATACTGGATTTTTTAGCTGACCTATTAAGTACAGACGAGATTGTTTTTGCTTTAATTACATTTCTAGGAAAGATATTCAGATTATAAGAATCTGTCTTAAATGAGCCTTGCAGTTTTACTTCTATAGATGATCTCCTTTTCTTCTTGGGTTTTTATTTTGTAAGATTGTTGCCAAAAAATTATTTCCTTACCTTCCTCAATTTGCCTTTTGGACCATGAGAGAAATATTAAAGTCAAGCTGCTATTGGCAACTTTTTCTGATTAATTTTTTATACATTCCTTATAAGATTTACTTCTGTAATATCATTGTACTGCTAGGAAAACAAACTTCTTAGGTACTTCATAAGCAAAACTATTATATGATCACTAAGAAATTCCTCCTTTCACATTTTTCTGTTTTCATACAGGTCCTCATGCTGATACCGCCAGTGGATGCCAGAATTTGCAGTGTGGTTTTCGAGCCTGCTGCCGCTCTGGCGAATGACCCTTGACTTCTGACCTTTGTCTACTTCATTTAGCTGAGCAGGCTTCCTTTCATGCACTTTACTTATAGCACATTTCTGTGTTAACCATCCCTTTTGATTGTGTCTTGTTTTGGCCCCATTAATTACAACCTCAGAAATCTTAATTTACCAGTGAATTGTACAGTGTTTCTCTTGCAAAATACATTTTTGTTTTAGAAAGGGATTAGGTCTTTTCATAAGGGTGAGAACAGTTAGTTGATTTCTTTTAAATGGAATGCTTTGAAAAGAATGTCACTAATGCCACGCCATTTGAAGTATTTTTTAGGTTATTTTGAGTTTTAAAGTCAGTGGGGTTATCGCTTCTCTTTATGTAGAAACACTGTACTAAGCTTTGCAGGTCTTTTCAGACATACATTTCTGAAATTTTATTTTCAAAGACCACACATTTTGGAAATTAATCTCTTTTCATTTGGAATCAATCTCTTTTCAAATAAACGTTTTGTTTATTTGAACAATTATCAGAGGGCCAATTCAAACATACCTACATAGGAGATTCTTTAAGGTTATAGAATAAATTGGCTTTTTGGTGTTAGTAGCTCAGTGAGCTAGACGAGCACCAGTCTATTTGTATTTGCTTTCTTCCAAGACATCTGGTTCCCACTGCTGCCCCTATATTGTCAAATTTGGGAGGGATTTTTAAAAATTCCATAATCGTTTGAAGAAATGTATAAATAAAATCTACTTTGAGGATTTTACCAAGTAATATGTTTTGTGTTGTGATTTTATTATAAATCTCAATCCAGATTTACATTAGTATAAAATATTATTACATTAGTATTAAATATTTTGTCTTTTGTGTTTGTATGAAATCATGACCCTGACAGTTTTATACACATGAGTATTATGGACCTGAATTTTCTTTTCTTTTGGTACTGAGGATTGAACATAGGGGCACTCAACCACTGAGCCACATCCCCAGCCCTATTTTGTGTTTTATGTAGAGACAGGGTCTCACTGAGTTGCTTAGCATCTCACTGTTGCTGAGACTGGCTTTGAACTTGTGATTCTCCTGTTTCAGCGTCCCAAAGTGCTGGGATTACAGGCGTGCACCACCGCGCCTGGCTCTAAATTTTCTTTTTGAAATTAGTCATTCAGTAGTCAAAATTTGATTATATATTTTTATCTTAATTGCTTTGTAAAAAGATTGTGGGAATGGGACTTATCATTCAGGAAGGCACATATTAGGTCCAATTTGTGTCATTCTTTGTTTAATTTTATGTCATGAAGAAGAAAACAGTTCCATGCCACTTTATTTTTTTTTTTAAAATTGGGGAAGAAGAAAAGTAATCTTAGGATCTTTGTGGCCTCTGGCATTTTTTGTTTTGGATATGGAGGAGTAGGACAAATACAGATTACAGGTAGCCAGATTTTACTTTAGACTCAGAAAAAACTCTTAGTGCTGTCTAAAGACCAAGAAAAAATCTTTTGTTGGGTATAATAAGAATTCATAGGTGCTTTTTAATTCAGCTAACGAAGAAAACACAAGGGGAAGTTTTATTTTGTAAGATTGATGATTTTGTAGTTACTGTATTTTTATTTCCATGAATATTAATAAAGTTTATTTGAAAAGCTGGCATCAGGGACTATTTTGAGAAAACAAACTATGAGAATTCTTCTGAAATGAGTCTCGTCTTAGCCCAACTTCATGTTCTGTATCTACACGGTTGATGGTGAAATTGCACATCCACAGTGATGCTCCTGAGTCAGGAAGGGCTGAGGTTTATCCCTTGTGTAATCAGAAGACAGTATCATATTTTTGAGGGAATTTTTTTGGTTATCTTTACGGTGAAAAATTCATGATTAAATGATGTTTCAGAATTTGGCTTAAATGTTATTGTTGATAAATGAATTAATTTTGAGCTGCCGGTTTTCCAGGGCTCCTAAGTAATTGAAATGCTGCATTTTTGCTTTGTTTTATGCTGCTTGATGTTAGCAAACCATTTGGATTTTCTTGAATCAAACTGGTTTCAATATGTCAACATACTGTCAGGTCAAAGCTAACTTTTTCTACCATTTCCTCCTCCCCACGCAGGTGTATAGGGTCTTGGTTGAATCTGTATCTCATTTTTATACACTATCTTGTTTTTCATTACTAACTGAACTATCTTGTTTTTCATGTTTAATGAAACACTGTATACTTGGTTTAGATTTGTTTTACATTTTGTGATTGATTTCCTTCTGAGAAAAAAGTGCAACAGTTATGTGAATTACCTTGTGGCACCTGACAGACATTAGGTGCTTAATGCCAGGCAGTGTACTAAGTGCTCTATGCGTACTAACCTGTTCAGTCTTTACACATGCTATGAAGTGGATAATGTGATTATTCTCATATTCCATGTGGAGAAAGTAAACTAACCTGCCCGTGGAACCCAGCTACTAAGTGGCAGAACTAGGATTTATTCATACTTTCTGCTCTTTACAGCTATGCTATTCTGTCTCTGTATTGTTATATTGGTAACTATTATGGTCAGTCATAGAACTGTCCCCTGAAGAATTCATATTAGAGATAACAAAGGTATGTAAACATACAATTACAGTATAGCTTGATAGAAGAACACTGATAAAGCCAAGTTGAAAGTTGTTCCTTAACTTGGTCCCTCTGTCTTTATAGGTTTATTTTCTTTTAAAGTGAAAGCTATATAAATAGTTCTCAACTGGAGGCTATTTGTCTCAGAGGATCTAGAGGCCATTTCAGGAGATATTTTTTGATATTACTACTTGGCTGAGGGAAGGGCTGCAACTGGCATCTGGTAACATCTTACAATGTACAGCTTTCTGTAACAAATGGTTACTTGGTCCTGAAAGTCACTGCTATTGTCAAGAATCTTGCTTTATATATTTCTATTTTCTTTCCAGATAAGCAACATTAAGCCCTTTTTAATGGATTAATTTTATATGAATGTGTTTGCCTTCATTTGGGCCGCTGTGACAGAATACTGTAAACTGGGTGGCTTATGCAACAAACATTTATTTCTTAGTTCTGGAGGCTGGGAATCCAAGATAAGGCCAAGATCTATGAAGCCAAGCAGATCCTGTGTGTGTTGTGGGCAGTTTTTTTGGTTTATAGAAAGTCATGTTTTTATATCTTCACATGGCAGAGAGAAGGAGAAGAAAAAGAAGCTAGAGAGAGCAAGCCTTTTCCCATCTCTTCTTAAAAAAGAGCACTAAAGCCATCATAAAGGCTCTGCCCTGGTGCCCAGTTATCTCCTAGAGGCTTCATCCAAATACTCTTCCCATATAGATTAGAGTTCCTAACATGAATTGCAGCAGGTGCACACCTGAGTCACAGCAGTATCTCAGGTTTTTGTTCTTTGTTTTGAGGTGCTGGGATCCAACCCAAGAGCTTGCTCACACTAAGCAAGTACTCTGCCATTAAACCACAGCATAGGTTTTATTTTAAATTACTACCTCTTTTATAAATATTTAAATATATTACTCCCACCCCGAATACTGTATTGTTTGAGTGGGTATGAACGTGCATGCGTACATATGTGTTCTTCCTCAGTACTTCTGTAAGGTAACATGGAATATTTAACATTAAAAAATATTGATAGTGCATAATATTCCTTCTCCCAGAAAAGTGGTGAAGTATTGTTTTCCTGGGTCTTAAAAATATGGTTGACATTTTGTTGGACAAAGGAGAGAAGTAAGTTTTCCCAAACAGAAGGTAAGCAAGTACAAAGCACAGGCCTGCGGCCATAGTGCACCCTGCTGTAGGTAACTGAATTTAAGGTCACAGTGGCAGAGACAAGATGGACTACCAATAAAAACACTTATTTTTACAGTTTGAAAAAGGGTAATAAGTTTATTTTGTTATTTGAAAATATTTTCTTCCTTCTGGTATGATCAATATAATTAAAAATGTCCTCATGCTAATTATAATTTTTACATGATGCAGAATTATCAATGAAAAAATTACCTGTTGCGTATAAGGGAGGCAACGTAGATCCAAACAGACAAAACATTTTTGGGGTATGGGTGGATATATACAGCTAAAGCAAACTCAACATTAGGAACATCGATATTATGTACTCCAGTGCTATATACAGCTTCAATTAAAGGCTTCACTTCAGAATAGGGCATATGAAGGGGAAATCCAGAGAACTGAGGGGGAAAACAAGAACAAAAACATTTGTAGTTGTTAGTGATGTTTGAAGATTTCAGTGTTCTCCCCCATGTATTTAATTCTTAATACAGTAAGTCTTATGGGTCACGAAGTCATTTGGTCAGTTTTTCTATTCAGCTATATGTTAACAATACAGAAAATGGGGAAGGGGCTTAATACCTGTGTTGTTTAGTTGCTAGCATATTAGCATATAAGATACCTGTTAGTCACCTAGTCATTCTTGCCCATTCCCTTCCTTCTTTGTAATTGTTCCTAGTGTGCATAGTAATCCATGCAGTTCCTCAGACCTAGGTTAATCAGTGCACTTGACCCTCAACCTAAAGATTGATCTAGAGGAATGGGCATGTGATCAAAGTGAATCTCAGGAAACTTGCTAGAAATAGTGGTACACAGATGCTCTCACATGCTCTGGACAGTGTGTACAGGTATTTGCAGGTGTGTGACTACTCACCTGTTAAGTTTATCCTAATTAAGCCAGTAAATTTTCTACTCTTCAACCCTGTTTAGATTTTGTTACTTGAACTCAACACATTCTGCCTGAGAACCTGTCCTTAGTCCTGAGTTTTACTCAGTGATTAATCCACTTTGACCTTCACACTGTTTAACCAACAAGGTTATCTGAGTTAATTGCCTTTAGGTTTTGTTGTCCAGCTATAGATAATGAACACGTGGCACAACCAAAAGGCAGTAGAGAGGAAGATATATTGTCTATTAATAAGAATTTAGGGAAAAGTAATCAGTGTAAAACCATGTCCTTTATAAAACTGATCTAGAGTATTTATTTTCACCTTTATGCACATTTGAGTTTAATGATTTAGCCATGTGTTTTCATTTTATTTAATATTCATGTGTTTCATAAAAGTGTTTTTCATAGATCTCTGTTACAAAAAAACACGGTCTTTTAATATGAGGCATTTTATTATTTAATTACTGAGGTTTAAAACTTTTAAAATTACATATTTTAGTCTATGTTACTTTATATATGTACTTAGAGGAGTAATGTAGGCATTTTGATTCCATAAACCCATTATTGGGTAATTTCTGGTATGAAATTGAGAATCCACAGGTGAGTTGACAAGCCATTTTTGCTTACCCTGTAGTCTCCTAGCTGTTTCAGCAGTTCTGCTCTGTGGTCATCTTCTATATCTTCTCCTTGACTTCTTTCCAACAAAGGCAAGAAATGGCGAAGTGTGGAGGTACAGTACCTATTCCACCTTGTCAGGTGGCGTGGCCTCCAGTCCATAATTTTTTCTTTTAGTATTTTTTCAATCCTGTTCATAAAAAATAAATTTCATTTTTTGTTGACTTATTCTTTGTTTTTTACAAACAATGTAATGTGTGTGCAGTGGGGTCAGGTGATTATGTAACTGTTTTGGTTGATGGTGATGTTCACCAGATGTACTTTATAACTGATGTGGGCTAATCTCTGGATTTGAAACTTAACACAGGTGATACTAGGCCATACAGATTATGTATTGGGGTGGGAAATGAAACTATAAATAGAAAGTAAATAGAAAGTATATGATAGCCTAAGGGCCACAACAGATGCTTGAAAATAGCTGAATGGAAGCTATCTAAATACAACACATTTAGCAAGACTTAATAATCACAAAATACTTTAACTTATATTGCTAGTGTATATACAGATAAATTAGACTCAGGCATAAGGGAGCGGAGCTTACCTCGAAAGCCTCAAATAGTCGTAAAGCTGTTAATACCTTATTGATTCTCATATAGGAGCTCTCTCTGTGCCTTCAGTGCCTCCTATGCTGATTGGCTGCCTTCAATGCCTCCCCTCCCCTTTCTTTATCCCAGGCTAATTTGTTACTTTGAATTCTTCCCCTCCCCTTTGTCCTATGCTGATTGGTTACTTTGAATATTTCCCCTCCCCTTCACCCCATGCTGAGAGGCTTCCTTCAGTGCCTAGCCTTTTCTCATCCCATGCTGATTGGCTGTGCGCCTGACATGGATCAATACCCTATTGGCTGTAACCTAACCTCAGGGCCATGATTGGTCCGAGGACCCTATATAAACTGTTGCACTAACTGAAATAAAGGAGTCTGCCTCTTGCTCCGGCAGAGCAGTTTTATCTACCCCCAGTGTCTGGGTGAGTGACTCTGTGACCATCTACCCCATAAACCTTAGTCCTTCAGGAACCCATTCCTCGGGACCCCAACTCGACGAGGGAACCCACACGAGGCATGACATAAACGACATTCACATACTGATTTTATCCCCAGTAACTTATTCATGATGATAGAATTTTTTCTAAATTGCTTTAAAACTGCTCCCAAAATGCAAGCATTATTGCAACTTAATTTTTATTATGTATGCAACTTTATTTTATTTGAGGTGCTGGGGACCGAACTCAGGACCTTGCACATGCTAGGTAAAGTGTTCTACCACTGAGCTATACCTTCACCCCATTTCTCACACACACACACACGCACATATTTAATACATTTTTAATATATGTATGTATTGAGTTCATAGGATGTGAAGCTTAAACATAGAATGAAGGAAAATAGCTACCATTTATTGAGCTACGGTGGTAAGTGCTTTTTGTACATTTTATTGAATCCCATCAATAACCCTGTGAAGTAGGGGATATTGTCATCTACACGTGGGGGGACATTTTGAAGTAGGATAAGTGACTGGACTAAGACAAGAGCTGAGGTTCAAATTGAAACACTGCTGATTTTATTTAAAGTCTCCCAGACATCCTTTAACCAAATGCAGACTTGCAGATCTGGCCCACTTCCTATTGCTCAGGAGCCATAGGATACCCTCCTTTTGGCACTGAACAAATTTTGTTTTGGGGTTCAGTTTGGTATGAGTTAGGGTATGGACGAATTACTAAGCACTTTGATATTTTTAAATAATTTTTTAGTTGCCAATGGGCCTTTATTTATTTACTTGTATGTGGTGCTGAGAATTGAACCCAGTGCCTCACATATGCTAGGCAAGTGCTCTACCACTGGGCTACAAACCCAGCCCCCAGCACTTTGATATTGGAGAAATAAGTGACTTGAGACTAATCAGCTGTAATGATGGAGCTATTAGAAGAAGCAGATTGGAGATTAGTTGTTCTAGATGGGAGTCCCAAATAAGGTTTTATAGAGAAACTGGGAGTAAGTTGGTATTTTCTAGTAATACTGTCTTAAAAGGAGTCACATTTAATATTGTGTAACTTGACATGCTCTTCACATCAATTGATCTAATGGAAATAGCACACAAAGATCTGACTGGACTTCGGGTTCTGCATATATGAAACTGGGAGAATACATTCTATTTTATAAGGTGAATGTAATTATAGGAAATCATGTAGGCTCTTACTGCCCTTCTCCATGGGTTAGGTTCATAAACTAGCTGAAGTTCTACAAGCCACTAATTGGACCAGAGAGGCATATTTAAGCTGAGGATTATATGTCTCAACAGGACCCATAATAACATGATAGTAAGCCCTAACCTGAGGTAAGGTCTTTGGAGAACTGTGCGTTACTGGTATTCACCTCTGTTCCACACCATACTGATGCTAAAACCTCATTTTGAGCCATGGGATTTAGAGATCACATCTGTACCTGGTATCTGTAAACATGAATTAAAGTTTAATTGCCCTAATTATTTCATATTGATCCAGGCTGAGAGTTGTTAAAAGTTTGGTATTACACTTCTAGTGGCAGATTACATGTGAATTTGTGAATGTTATGTTACCTGTCTTGGAGCTCAGCTGCTGCTGCTTTGTCAGTACGTTGATAAATCAGCTCTTCAGGCTATAAGAGTTTAGAAATGGGACAAATTACCTACACTAAATTAAATAGGTGTACTTTACTTTTCTAAATTTACAACTTTTTTTTTAAATAATGAAATTTCAGACCTGAATGTCTGTTGGATATAGAAAATAGTACAAGGAATGCCAATGGGCCCATGACCCACCTAAGTAAATTAAAGTGCTCTGAAGTTCCTTCTCAATTTCATTCTATTCATTTTCATCATAGAAGTAACTGACCTGCATTTGTCTTTTAACACTCCTTCATTCAACAGATACTGAGTACCTACTATTGCCAGGCACCTTTCTAGGTGATCAGAACAGGGATATGACCATGAATAAAAATCTGTCTTCGTGGTACTTACAGTGTAATACATGAAGATAGGCAGATTAATACAATGTGATTTTACTGTAGATACAAGTATGCCTAATCAACATATTATGTTTTGCATGTTTGCTGAACTTCAGTAGTTTACAAATACTGCTTTTTCCTCTCAATGTATTAGGAATAATGGCAAACATGTTTATAGTGCTTAATAAAATGCATTAATGTTGACTGATTTAATTATTACAAAATATTCTATCATTTTCTATAATTTCTCTTTTATCATTCTAGTTCTTAAACTATTTCAAACCATGTTGCTATGAAAAATCTCATGTTTCACCTTTTCACATATGGGAGGATTTCTCTAGGGCAAAGTTTTTCAGTTTTTTCCAGAGATTTGTGCCACAGTAAAAAACTACGTATTTTACATCACAAACCTATTAATGCATAACACATCTAGCTATCAAATGAAACAAAGGTTTTAGTGAACAATGCTCATGCTAACCACTTACAGGTCAGGATGCTCTTGAGTTACTTTTATGAGCCCCTTAGCTGACTGGACCTGCAATTTGACTTCACATTTCATTGGCCTAGCTATGAAATCAATCCAGTGAATTGAGCCCAGCATTTTAAAAAATTAAATAGAATATATTTTATGGTGCTTTTTGTGTCATGGGGCTTTTTATATCAAAATTTTTTCTTTCACGTGTCTAAAATGTATTTACTAGTTTTCTCATATATGTAAACATACATGTTTCTTAGTGTGAATTTGGCTCAGACAGTTTGTAAAGCAAATTCTGTTCTAAACTAAATACCTAGGAATAGAACTGAGGGCCAAGAAGAACCTAGTTACCTTGGTATAATGATTTCATATCCCTTAAACATATGGGGGTAAACATTTTTTGCAGGGGTGGTTGTAGAAGGACAGAATGCTTTTTATTTTTATGTGGTGCTAAGGATTGAACCCAATGCCTCACACGTGCTAGGCAAACACTCTGCCACTGAGCTACAGCCCCATAAGTTTTAATAAAAGAATTATACCTGAACACTGCCAAGGCCAGGATATGGAAGTCTTCTTGAAAAAAAAGATTTCCACAGCTTGGGCTTGGTGACATCAAAATTTATCCTTAGTGGAGAATCATGTTGTTGAATATTAAACCAAATCTGAAAAAGACAATTACATGAACATATAGGTTAGCAGATACATTTGTTCATGCCCATGCATGTATGTATGATACAGAGACAGGCAGTAGACACCAGATGTTCCATAGGCTTGCCCCTTTTGTCATTTTGTGATTTGTAAAAATTGCACCCATTTTACAGTCAGCATCACACAGTTGTCAATAGCCATTTTCCACATTTTTTTATATCTGAAATTGGGGTGCACCTTAATGTTGATTATAGGCTTGGTGAAATAAGACAGCTCCTGATTGTCAGAAACTTGAACACTTTTAGAAGACAGGTTAGACTTTTCTGACACTGCCCTTCTGTAAAGCTTCCTAATTGAGTTGTTTGGCCATTTCCTTATTTCCGTGGCACTCACAGTGTCTGAGATGACAGTTGTCTTGAGGCAGTGTAGCATACTGGTTGGGGAACAAGACCACTTGTGTTGGAATTTTGGTTCCAACATTTACAACTGTGTGACCTTGGATGGTTTATGTAATTTCTATGTGCCACTGCTTACTCCTCCATAAAAGTAGGATAAAAACAGTAGTAATCTCAGAAGGTGGAGCAGTTTCCATGAGTTAATTCATTTATACCTCTTACAACAATGCCTGGTATGCAGTAAGTGCTCAACGGTTACTAGTTTTTATTTGTCATTGTTTTTGATTTCCTATCTATTCATCCATGTCCTCATCACATTTATTACCTGAGGACATTAGCTTATTTACTATTGTACCTTCAGCATCTAGTGGAGCTCCTAGCATGTAGTCGAGGTATTGATTGCATGAGTGGTCAATTTATTCATGCTATGTATTTAAGTATTAAGTGTTCACTCAACATATTTGACCAAGTGCCTACTCAGTCATTGGAGATAGAGTAGTGAATGACTCGAGTCTCTACCCTCATAGGTCTAA
Organism: Geosciurus inauris; assembly: GCA_004024805.1. Lineage (NCBI taxonomy): Eukaryota > Metazoa > Chordata > Mammalia > Rodentia > Sciuridae > Geosciurus > Geosciurus inauris. The sequence continues at coordinate 45,693 of PVHX01006398.1, forward strand.
GGGGATAATACAGCAAACAAGTCAACAAGTAATACCAGAGGTACCGCACGACTGAGGTGGAAGAGTGACCTCCAGCCCCATTCTTCATCCTTGCCTCTCTCATGTTACTGTTCAGATCCTTCCACTAAAAGGGACAAAACATCTTTCCCTGCCCCTTGACTTTTGACTGGTAGACTGGAATGGAAGTGTCTACACTTAAGAGGCTTTCTGTGTTCCTACCTGCCCATTTGTGTCTCTTCTCGAGTTCCAGAATAAACACACAAAGCAGAGCTGTTCCCTGCTGCTCACAGGTCAGCAGGGAGAAGCAGAGCTGCCCAGCCTCCATTAATACAGCTCTCACAGTTGACCCACAGACCCGTGAGAATACACGTTTGAAGCCATTTAGACTGGGGGTCTGTTTTTGCTGTCATTATTGTGGCAATAACTCTGTGAAGGCTTTGGAGAAACTAACATGCAGGAACATGAACTTTTAATGTGGACAGGGAAGTTCTCCCTGCAAAAGTGACCTACGATCAGAAATGCAAAAAAATAAGGGAAAAATTTACAAAGGTAATCTAATAAGAGGAGGGTGGTCATTTATATGGGCGAACCAGCAGGCAACATGCGCCTGATGTGTGTGAAGAACAAGGCATACCGAGTGACTTTCAAGGAGCGAGCAAGGTGGAGAGAGCAGGTAAGGGATGATAGCAGCAGCAATTAAAGGGCTGTGCCTGGGAGGAGAGTGAGCTTGGAGCTGGAACCAGAGAGGGACTTTTACTTTTTTACTTGGGACCCAGAATACTTGTATTTAGATTTCTCCCAGGATCACACCTATTATTATAGATAGCATCATAGATAATAATAGGTGTGCTCCTGGGAGAAATCTAAATATGGAATGTTTATGAACAAGTTTTTTTAGGGGTGGGAAGAAAATCCGGCAGGGAAAAAAAAGCTTTTGCAGAAAAATGAAAAACGTTAATCTTTTATCAGCAAAACCAAAGAGAGGGAAGATGGCTTTTCACGAAGAAGGGATTAGCTGTGTTATATATTTGGGAAAGGAGAGAAGGGTGAGGAATGAGAATAAGCCATTGGATTTATTTATTAGCAAGACAATGGTACTTCTTGAGTTTACTTTCTGTACTATAGTCAAGAAAGGGGCTAGGTTATGGTGGGTTAGATGTGAGTGCTGACAGTGAGGTGGGGGTTATAACTAGTATTTGAAGAATTCTAGAAGGAAAGGAAAGGCTGGCGGTGGCAGTTCAGGGTGTATCGGGTTGGAAGAAGCATATTTTAGAATTGTTGGACTCTTGAGCAAATAAATAGACAAGCAAACACATCTAGGGGGAAGTTGGGTCAGTTGGGAGAGCCAGGTCTTGGATTAGGAATGGAAACACAGACAGTAGGTGGAAAAGGGAGAAACTTACGTCTTGGAAAAGGAGTGAAGGAGAAAAAGGACCATCCAAAGAGGTTGTGTGGTGGGGTAGAGAGCAGCTGAGGTTTGAGAGAGGCCACCACAGCCAGGACATGGTCCTCCTCTGAGAGCCTTCAGGCTTAGAGCAGGGTTAGGACAGCTGCCACGGGGTGCACACCATGAGCCCTTGTTACTGGTTTTGGAGAAATAGGTAACTATACAATCATTGTCTTGAGAGCTAACACTTGTCTTGAGAGAAATTAGAGTTTTATAAAGGATTTTCAATGTCTGTTGACCCTTTTTGGTTATTAATGACCTTGATACTCCAAACATACATGGAGGTTAGCAGATCATTTATGATTATGACAAAGGCTTTGATTAAAAGTAATAATTAACATAAACATCATGCTCCACAGTACTATTTTTCACATTTGTAATTAATAGGAGTAGCCATTTGCTGGACACCATGAATGGCAGGTACTTTCATGGGTGCTTAGCACATATTATCTCTAATTTAGCTGTAGCCTTAAAAGTAGACAAGTTATCTTCCAAGTAGAGTACACACCGTGGGGTATGGGAAGAAAATGTTAGATCTCCTAATTATTTATGTTTACTTTTAAAGTGCTTTTGGGGTAATATATCAGTCCACATGTAAATATATATGATTTATAAATAAACACACCTGTATTGGAGATGCCTGCACACTTTTTACTGACAGATGCACAGCGTTCAGAGAGCACTGTGTATGTGATGAGTAGAAACAATCAGCCAACAATGGGTGCATCGTTAGCACGTGACAGGTGGTCTATGTCAATTATTTCATATACTTCCCACAACTGCTCTATCATCATGTTCTACTTAGAAGTAATGAACTCACTATCACCTCCATTTTATCAATGAAGGCACAATAGATTAAGAAAATTTCCCAAGCTCACACAACTAGTAAATGATGGAGTTTCAACTCAGGCAGTCTGACCCCTTAACTCATATCTGTAATCACTGCTTTATACAATATCCTTCATAATGAAATCAAACAGCCCCCTCCCAAATGACAGAACCACTTCTGCAGTTCAGTGGTACCTGGGAATCACCCTTTAAAAAAGCAAGAGGGGTTGGGGTATAGCTCAGTGGTAGAGTACTTGCCTATCATGTGTGAGGCCCTAGGTTAAATCCCCAGTACTGCAAAGAAGAAAGAAGAAAGGGAGAGAGAGAAAGAAACTCATTATTCTCAGGAGATAAGTTACCTTCATGTAGTTTTTAAAAACCTATGGGCTGGGTGTGGTGGCACACAACTGTAATCCCAGCAGTTTGGGAGTCTGAGTCAGGATCCTGAATTCAAAGCCAGCCTCAGCAATGATGGGGCACTTAGCAACTCAGTGAGACCCTGTCTCTAAATAAAATATAAAATAGGGCTGGGGATATAGCTCAGTGGTTGAGTGCTCCTGACTTCAGTCCCCATTACTGAAAAAACAAAACAAAACACCTGTGGGTTAGGCATTGTACATGCTATTTTAGAAGAGAAAACTGAAGATAGGATAGAAACTCAGGTCTTCTGAATCTAAATCCTGTATATTTAAATTTCATTCAGGTCAGGTGACAAGTTTTATTTAGGACCAATTAGGTGACTTTCTGCCACTGTTCTTGCCACTACATTTCTTCAGTTTGTGTGTGTATTTATATAAATGCTTTGGATATGTAAGATATTTAAATCAATTGATCAATTTCAAGAAAAGAAATCAATAATCAACCAACCATGTTTAAGAGGAAATGGTAATACTCACATTATCAGGACCAATTAAACAGCCCACACTTTTCAAAGGACAGAATGTGTCAAATTGTCCATAAAAATGTCCACTGCAAGGATTCCATATTAAATAATGATTTTGTTCCCAAGTTAGCACATAGGCAGTTGGACCCTGAAGGGAAATATCCATTAAAAAGTTTCCAATTAATTATGCAAGTAAAGTCAATAGTAGTTTGCATAGACACTTCATTATTTTAGTTGAACCTCTAATTTTTAAAATACCATGGTTAACGGAAAACATTAATTTGAAGTTCTAGGTTGTACTGATTTTAAAAATGAAATCAGCCGGGCGTGGTGGCACATGCCTGTAATCCCGGCAGCTTGGGAGAAAGGAAAGTCCCAAGTTCAAAGCCAGCCTCAGCAACAGTGAGATGCTAAGTAACTCAGTGAGACCCTGTCTCTAAATAAAATACAAAATAGGGCTGGGGATGTGGCTCAGTGGTTGAGTGGCCCTGAGTTCAATTCCCAGTACCCAAAAAATAAATACATAAAAGAGAAAAGAAAAAGTGAATCAATTTTGGGGGGAAATTTTTGTGTTGGATATTAGTATTCTGACCAAATAAGGACAATAGTCACCCAACCAGAATATCTTACAATTGGTTGAAGAACTATCATTAATGGAAATAAGTGGTCACTGGTATTTTCTTGTTAGAGTCAATAAAATTGCCATTTAGGTGTCAAGAAAGCTGATTATGTCTGAGTACTATTTCTAATCAAATAAGATATTTGACATATATTTGTAATTACGTACATGCATAGAAGAAGATTTGAAGGTGTTATTGTTTAAACTGTCCCCCAAAAGCTCACTACTGAAGGTCTGGTCCCCAGTGCAGCAGTGTTCAGAGGTGGGGCCTTTGGGAGATGACTGGATCCTGAGGGCTTTGACCTCACAAATGGATCCTTTATCTGTGGATTCACAGCTTAATGGCTTTGGAGGGAGGGGGTTTGTCACCAGTGTTCTCTCTTTGCTTCTGGCCACCATGAAGTGAGCTAAAATGTACTGCTTCATCACAGGCATAACATGGAGGCCAAGTGGCCACAGAGGGAAACCTCTAAAGTCATGAGCCAGAATACATCTTTCCCCCTCGTAAGTTGATTATTTGAGCTATTTTGTCAGTGATGGAAAACTGACTGATGTAAAATGATACCTACCAAACTGTTAAAATGACTGTACCTTGGAGGAGAGTGGGCTTGGTATCAAGCCTGAAGAGGGACTTTTACTTTTTACTCACAATAGTTATGTGTTGTTAGATTCTTTTATTATAATGAGGATTTATTTATTGCTCATGCGTGATTTCACTTGACAATGTGCTTAGAATAGCCTTCAAGTGGTGAAGTGACTTGCTTAGGGTAACTTAGCTAATGAGGCGGAGACAGAGGACCTTGAGTCCAGGTCTTCTACTTCCTTGCATACTCTTTGCCTTGTGCCAGCCAGCAACTGTTGCTATCTAATTCTCAGGGATTCTTAGAGCCTTCTTGTACCATGGCCTCTTTTTGAAATAGTCTTTAGGTAAGCTGCTTCAACCCATGTGAAATTTTTATCCTTGGATCCACAATTACCCATCATTGCCCAAATTTGGGGGATTTTTGTTGTGGCTAGGAAATAAAATTCTGATAGTCACTAAGTCGGCCATCTAATAAAAACAGCAATGATAACATCAAAACATAGCTGGAAACATTCTTTTCCTTGCTCCGGGTTATCTATCTTGTCCCCATTGCCTGCCAAGTTAGCAGACACTTATCTCATGGAAGCAGTGGGCATGAAAGGAGAGATCTCACCACACTGCTCTGAATCCCTTTCCCTCCTTAGGGTACAGAACATGAAATTCCTAAAGGAATCAGAATGCTCAGGAATGAGGACAGGGTAAGGCCTATACAAAAGGACTGTTAAACGGGGGCTTTGGATGGTAAAAGGTCTGGGTTTGCTAAAAAACAATTTGAAGTGCTGTGTAGGGTCCCTAACACCTTGTTCAGCCCTTTCATATGTTACCAGTGGTAATTAGGGCATCTCTGGGCTACTTTCTGAGCAACTGAGAAAATTATGATGAAAACAAGTCCTGGCCATGATCTGAACATCGGTTAGACAAATACGCTCCTCTGTTGAAGCCAGCCCAAGTCGTCTTACCTCAGGAATAGCACTGCCTATCACCAGCCAGGCCTTCTTACCCAGGAACAGAAAGTAATTACATAGCAACACTGCATGCTCTTCCTCGTCTCCTGCCAGGAGATCAAGAAATTGCTGACAAAAAGAAAAAAAAAATGTTGTATTGACTGACTGCTTCATTCTGGATTGGCCATGCAGGATTTTGATAAGTCACAGTTGAAATTGGTACCTTAAAGCATGAGACCTGTTTAAAATCTTTTCCAAAATATTGACACTGTATTGATAATTCCTTAAAACAGCAACAACACTTCTAGTGAACATAGTGTTTTCTTTAATACTGATGCTCTCAACGTGGATTTCAAGAATTTGTGCTCAGTATGATTGGGGTAGGGTAGTGAGACACTAATTTCAAAGTTTTAGTTTTCATTTTGTGTGTGTATGTATATATCTGTGTGTATATACACACACACACACATATATATATATGAGCTCACTATGTGCTAAGTGATCTTTATAGTATATTTTATGCATTAATTCACTTCATCCTAGATCCTAGATTAACTTTTTCAGGGAAGTATTCTTGTTGCCTAGTTTTGCAGATGAGGAAGTGGAGGCACAGATCAATAAAGTAATACCCAGGCAGTGATACAGCCAGTCTGCCTCTAGAGTACATGAATTGTTCTAGTCTTCACATAGTTTCTTATAGATCCCTCAAGGTTATAGAATTTCATTTCTAAAATTATCAACACTTATGTTGCCAAAATATATCAGAGAACAAAATATATAAAGTATACTTAAATTTTTTCAATTTACTATCTTTCAGAGGAAGCTGTATAATACTCTAATGCAAAGAGTAGAGTGTGAGACCCAGAAATAGAATGAATACCTGTGATGTCTGTTTCATTCTACCTAAGATTCATTTGAAAATTTATGCATGACGTTATCAATTGTAAATTCCATGAAGGTGGAGGTTTTGCTCACATCTAGGCCTTAGTACAGTGCCTGGTATGTGGTAGGTGACTGTCCTAAATAAATAATGATCTGATATGCCTTAAGAATCCTATGAGTTAAGTAATATACCATTTCTAATTATAATGTAGAGTGCAACTTTGATTTTTTTAATGAATAAAACAGGATTATTAAGGTAATAATACTAGATGGATAATTCAGCATTAAGACATCTGAAGTGGTGTTTTTTTATTCTTTTTTTTTTTTTCAACTTCTGAACTTTGGGATAACTGAACCAGGAAGAGAAACACTTCAGAGTTTTAATTTTAGTTCACGTGGTCAAATAGATTTTATTTTTGATGACAAAGGAATGTTGCAGTTGAAGATGATGTGCCAACCATTTAGCTAAGATTCAGCTAAATTAGCTCAAGTCAGTAACCCTCTCCCTGAGAGGGCGAACAACTTACATCAGAAGTGCTCCAGAGGTCACAGATACCAGCAAACGAAACAGTGTCAGGCAAGAAAGGAATCAAGGACACGTATCGAGCCACCAGTTCCTGCATACACAGATTAGCTTAAAAATCAGTTTCCAATAAAATAGAAAGCTGCAAACCCTACCACATTTCTTAAGTTTCATGTCACAAACAATGGAGTTTCTAAGGAACCTACTGTTGTCTGATCTTAATCCTCACCAGACATCCTATGCAGAAGGTTATAGCTGTTATCCATTTTTCACAGATGAACAAACTGGCTTCTGTGTCCCTTGAAATGTCCCGGTCTTTTTTTTTTTTCCTCCCAGTCCACTTCTTCACTTTCGGGTATGACAGGACTTTCCAGGATCATGGTGTACTTTCCTTAACCCAGCCCTAAAAGCTGCATTTCTCCAAGGAGCCTGGTTCACTTCAGAGGGGGATGGTATTAAGAACCAAGATCTGGACATCCTTGTAGTTATAACTCATATTTCTTTAATTTTTAATGAGGTTAATCATGCCATGTTTATTGGCCTATCCATGTTTCCACTTGTTTGAATTTTTGCGCATTTCCAAATTTGCACACTTTTGTACCGATTTGTAAGAGGATTTTTTTTTTTTGTCTTTTTCTCTGGTGCCTGTTCCTTTATGTATTATATAAGTTGTAAATATCCTCTCCTGATTTGTGGATTGATTTTTCATTTTATTTATGATATCTTTGGATAAACTAAATTCTCAATCCACGCCCACCACTGGGGATTGAACCCAGGGCCTTACACATACTAGGCAAGCACTCTACCACTAAGCTGCACCCCCAGCCCCTAAAGTTTTTGATTTTAATGTGGTCACATTTTTCTTTTTCTTTGTGACTTGTATTTATTTCTATCACACATTACTCCTTTTGTCTTATTCTGTATTTTTACTTTCCATACTTTTTCTGTGATTCCTATTCTCCCCTCCCAACTCTCTTCACCCATTTCATTTTTTTTTTCTTGCTAATTTAGAAGTTACACTCTTTTCATTTATTTAGGGACTAATCTAGAAATTTCAAAATGTATATTTAAATTAAATTCTGAAGTTAGTATCTTTGACTTTATTTGGAAGAACATCAAGGGCATTAAAATACTCTCATCAGACCGGTTCTGACACATTCCCACTTTTTTCATGGTTTTTGTTCTGTCTTGATTTTTCACTCACATTGCTATTCGTATGGCTTTTAAGACGATGTGTGTGGGCTGCACGTGCAGGTCAGGGGTAGAGAGCACTTGTCTGGCATGTGCAAGGCCCTGGGTTCACTCCCCAACACCACACACACACACACACACACAAACACAATGTTTAGATTCACTCACAAGTTCCCCGTTTTCTTCACCTAGTATTATATGTTCTATTTAGGATTTTCCTTTGAAGTTCAGCCTATATGTTTTGTGATTCCTTTACTAAGAGTCTTTTGGTTGAGTCTCCCAATGCTTTTGTAAAGGACAGTTTCCCTGGCTGTGAACTACTAGTTTGACAAAAAGTTATTTTGCTAGCCTTTCCAAGAGGCTTCTTTTCTGGCTCATTGTGCAAGTGCAATATTTACCACCTAATACAATGCCAGGGACAGTAAGCACTCAAAAATTCTTAATTTAAGGAATGAATTAAGGATTATTGTCCTTCCTGGGACCTGCAGACTCTTCTGAAGAAAACAAGACTTGTGGCACTAAAAAAGTCTCAATCATCACTTTCATCACTAGTGATCTTGACATAGGAAATATCTTTTAAATACTATGAAATATGGTGCAGTAGCAATATGTTGAAATTTTAAAACATTTTAAAAACATTTTTAGTAACATCATGATAGGCAGTGAAGTACTTACTGCTGTTGCCTGTGGGTTACTGGGGCAGGCATTAAGGAGCTCCTTCGGAGGGTTTAAAGGTTTGAGATGCCGTGTAACAAACACTGTTTTCCCACTTAAGTCAATTACTGTTGTAAGGCACTGACGATTTGGAAACTTTAAGGCACATTCAGCTTGAAACTTCTCTGTTGCTTGAAGCAATTTCTCATCTTCCTGAGACTCAAACTTCAAAAAGAAATGGGTTTACATATGATCACGGGAGACAAAGTGGTACATGTTCAGATGTGACAGCATGAACTAAACATGTGGTTTGGGAAGCATGAGTAAGTGAATTTTAATAAAATCATCACATCGTGGTGTCCCTGCAGCTTTATTATATTTATAATTAAAAATTCGACTGATTTATTAAACACTTAAAATATACTTTCTTTTTTTTTTTAAATATTTATTTTTTTTTAGTTGTAGGTGGACAGAATATCTTTATTTTATTTTTATGTGGTGCTGAGGATCGAACCCAGTGCCTCCCGCGTGCTAGGCGAGCACGCTACCACTGCGCCATAACCCCAGCCCCTTAAAATATACTTTCAATAGGATTAAAAGCAAGTGGTGAATGTGAAAGCAGCCATGTGGAAACTGTCAGAATATTAAAATACTCTATAAAAAACAAACTGCAGCATACTAATTCTGATTGATGAGCCCAGCAGTGGAGTTTTATGTATATTTTGATGTTAGTTTTAAGAGAGGGAGGCTCAGAAATCTAACATCTCAAATGTAAAATGTCTGTCAGATTCCTAGGATAGAATTGTGACGCCAAAAAGTAATTGTACTTTCAGAAAGATGGAAAACTGTGAAACAAAAATGGTGCACAAAAAGGTACCCAGTTGTGTTTATCCCTGTTCCTTTAAACCCATTTATTTGCTTATTCATCCAATTACTTGAAAAATGTTTGCTGAGCTTCTAGAAGATTCCAGGTATTCTGGATAAGTGAGTATGAAATAATCCCCTCAAGGAACTTCTAGCCTGGAAGGGACCATTGACAAGCCACCAGGTGCTCAACTCCTTTCCCAGAGCTTCTACGGGGACAAGCACAGGGTGCTATGGGAGCAGCTAGGAGAAGCAGCTATCAGCACTGTCCAGGAAGAACACACAGATCTTGAATCCGTACTGACTACTGGCTTTCCAGGTGGATAAAAGTGCATGAGGGGGCTGGGGTTGTGGCGCAGTGGTAGCATGCTCGCCTAGCATGCGTGAGGCACTGGGTTCGATCCTCAGCACCACGTAAAAATAAAATAAAGATATTCTGTCTGCCTACAACTAAAAAATAAATATTAAAAAAAAAAAAAGTGCATGAGGAACTTTTCCTACCACTTTGCCTTCATGTTCTGTACCTTAACTCTATAGTGGTGTATTGTAGGTAGGGCTTGTGTTTGAGTGCATTTTTGCGTACACGTAGCATGCATGTGGTAAACACCTAATGAGTATTAATTGTCATTAATAGTTGTTTAGGCCACCAGGATGCCATTTTATGACATGAAACAGGAATTTAAGTGCTATGCTATGTTGGGGATTTAAGTGTCAAGGAAAAGCAAAATGCTAAAAGAATCTGGATGTTTGTTTTGTTTTATTTTGTTTTGTTTTTGGTACCGGGGATGGAACCCAGGGATATTTAACCACTGAACCACATCCTCAGCCCTTTTTTGTATTTATTTAAAGGCAGTGTCTCCCTGTGTTGCTTGGGGGCCTCACTAAGTTGTTGAGGCTGGCTTTGAACTTGTGATCCTCCTGCCCCAGCCTCCAGAGCCACTGGGATTACAGGTGTGCACCACTGTGTCTGGCTTGGGTTGTTTGTTATGAAGCAAATTTAGGCAGAACTGTTAAATTCAAAGTTCATTGGACATGACATTTGGGAGAGTCTTATCTGGCTCTATTCTTTGACCTCTAGGTTAATGAAACATTTACAGAAAAGCAAATGGGTTTATCTTGGCTTTTAACAGCCACACTTGGAGGTCTCTACTGACCAGAAACAATTGTGAGAGCTACATTGTTTCTGTAAGCAGCAGCTCATGGACTTGATGGAACTGGACGCATGGGATAGCTCCCAGTGTGCTGGTAACTTCTTAATTCAATGCCAACTAAGACTCACTCTGACAAAAAAAAAAATGGGAAATTTTTGGGGAGTGTTGGGTTGAACCCAGATCTCTGCACATACTAAACACATGCTGTGAGTTACACCCCAGCCCCAAACTGGAAATTCTTCATGGACCTGCAGACATCTATATTCACTGCCAAGGGATCACACAGGCATCAGGATCCAGCACCTATCCCCTGGGAGGGAGAACATAGCAGCTAATTAAAACCTAATAACTATTGACTGGTGAATTATAGAGCAAAACACTTGGTACCTTCTTAAGCATGTTGTTCATCTATCATAGGCGAGAAAGAAGAAAAAATGAGAGGAAGACTTTATTAACAGAAATATTTTTGAAAAACTGATTTTTAACCAGGACAAGATAAAGAAAAAATATTAAAACAAGTGTTTCAGGAGCTGATTCTTTAAACTTTTACATTCATAAATGCCTTTAAAAAATCATATGGAATGATTTCATATGGGACTCTAATCTGCTAATCCTGTAAGTTGCTATTAGTGGCCGAACAATTCAAGGTTGTGGTCCCAATTGTTTCAGGTGAGAATGTCTCTCTCCTGAAGAGTCTGCAGGTAAACCATGGGGGGTGGTGTTTTCTGCCACTGGGTGTTAAGGATACCAGGGTCCTGTCAACCAACATGCCTTCCTTATCAAGCAGCTACCAAGGATAAGCCTTCTTTTTAGAAGTCTAAGAAAAATGCTTCATGCAGCCACAATGGGGCAGTGAAATGCCACTAAAGGCTGCATTAGGGAAGAAAGGCTGCAGGACTTGAGGACCTGTTCTGAGCCCTGGAAACCTCTCCAGGGTCCTGCAGCAGGAGGTGAGGGCTGGGGAAGAAGGCCTAGCACAGAGCAGTCCCAGGTTTCCATGGCTCCTGCCAGTCCAGACTACTGTGGCTTTTCAGAAGCTCACCTGCAGTCTGGCTCCCAACCAACTGCCTTTTCTTTTGTTGAGAATTCCTAGAAATAACAAAGTCATCTTTTGTCTGGGAGCATTCTTCCCTGCGAATATACTTGTCACCCTTCTCTTGAGTTTATACACAAAGACATTCAGAATACATATTTCCCTCTCTGAAAATATTTTGAAATGCATATATTTTAATGTTTTCTTGAGAACCTGAGCTTTAGTGATAAAGCCTAGCATATAAAATTAATTTGAATTTCAGTACATTTGTATTTCCAATAATCCTCACGTCCTAGAAGTGTCTGGCAAATGGAATATAAAAAGTATTTTTCTTGTGAACCAAATTGTAATACAAGAAAAGGAACAGAAGTATGCTCACTTTATTTTTCCATCTCCATCTGAATCTTAATTACAATGGGAAACTAGAGTTAGCAAAATACCAAGTTCTACAGCACTTAAAGGCTGGAGATTGACACCCTGAGGCCATGCTGGATGTAAGGTGGGTGGAGTCTCCCTCTGCTCACCTAACTGCTCTACCCTGGTGCCTAGAGCTCTGAGGATGCTCTGTACTGTGGGTTGAGTGAATGCAAGGTGGAGCCAGAGAGATGTTTAAGTGTCACCTCTACCACGCGCTGCCTGTGTGCCCCTGCAGAAAAAGAATCTGCTTTTTCTCATCTCTAAGTTGGAGACCCATACCCAAGTCACCTGTGATTGATTCAAGTCACCTGTGAATATGTCGCCAGCCTTCGACAGCGATGAGGACAGGAAGGTACTTCAAGCATATTGGTGGTGGTTATTACTATTGGATTTGTTTACATACGCATAAGAGGTCACAATAACATCTCCCAAATCCAATGAGGGCAGTATGTATAAATACTGTGTAAGCATTTATGTTAGGAAAGCTATTTCCTAGTGATAAAGGTTGGGAATAGTTGTTAACAAATAGATTTGTAGAAATTCTTTTTTCTAGAGCTATTTTAAAAAAGTACTTGTCCAGATGTTTGTTTATTTCATGAAATGAATTGTGATGACCCTTGAAGGTCATCTGGCCTTATGAGCCTATGACTCGACTCAATACATAGCACAGCCAGGAATGTGAGATCAGACATGGAAATCTATTTCAGTGTGCTTCCCAGCAAATGTCAAACGAAAGAGCCATTTAATGTTCTCATTTGTCATATTTTATTTTCTTCACATTGAGAAGATTCTTCTAAAAGCAGAACATGTTTACATTTGTCTTGTTCTGCTTAAAAGTTTAGACTATGCTGATGGACCTAATTATTGGCTCAGTGAAGTGCAAACCCACACATCTGTTCCCTCACAGGCATTCTGTTCAAACTGAAAGAACAACAAACGGAGACTGTAGGAGGGAACCTGTGTGTATAGTGCAGAGTTGGCAAAGCTCCGCCTGGTAAGCACCTCTCATGCTTCACAGGCGGGAGGCGTGGGTTCCAGACCCTGAGCAGAGTTACCTTTTCTCGAACTGACTCTCCAGGAACCAGCTGAGGCTCAATGGTGATGAACAGGGTGATGTAGGAACCTTCACTTAAGCTTCGGACAGAATCAAAGCCTCGCTCAAGAATCATGTTTCTCTCCTTACTGTAGCCCAGGAGGACTGGGGGAATATCTATTTTAAATGTTCCATCAATCTGTGAAGAAAATATGATTTGGTAAGCATTCTGGCGATTTTCCAACAGAAGTTCAAAGGCAAGTCTCAACTCATTATTAAATAAAAATCGCTTAGACTGGCATTGGAAGCCCATCCCATCTTTCTAGCCTTGTTTAGATAAAAATGCTGTCTCTTTCATGAATGCTTTATCATCTCTACCACCCTCCTATATACTTTATTTCATTTGTTATATTATGGTTTGCTGCTGGGCTTTATAGTTGTGTGCACATTAGTCATATTCTTCTAGATAATTACTCCCTGCAAATATTTTCCCTCTTTTTTTTTTATCATCTTTCTCTGACAAGTGGAAGTGTTTTGTATACTCAATAAATGTGGGCTGAATGATTGATCATCACTTATTAAGAACTAATTTATGTAGAGGCTCAAAAGCCAGGACTTTCTCACTCTTGTAAAATCAAAGAAACAACAAATTTATTGGAGACCAATGCTACAGAATTATTAAGAGCTAGAATTTGAAATTCACAAGTTTGCAGAGAATCCAATTTTTATTTCAGTCTTTAGTGGCATTTATATCTCAGAAATGAAGAACTTAGGGCTGGGATTGTGGCTCAGCGGTAGAGCGCTTGCCTCGCATGAGGCACTGGTTTCGATCCTCAGCACCACATATAAATAAATGAATAAATAAAGGTCAATCAACAACTAAAAAAATAAATAAAAAAAAAAAAAGAAATGAAGAACTTAAAATTTCAGTGAATAAGCTTTTAGGGATGAATTGAACAAGCTCTTATTTATTTTTCTCCTTTCATTGACAGAGCCTACCAAAGCCTATATCTATTCAGATGATAGGGTAGAGGGTGAGCAGGTAAAAAAAGCACTATCACATGAAAAGTACAGCTGAAGCTGGGCACGGTGGCGCAAGCTTGTAATCCCAGCACTTAGGGAGGCTGAGACAGGAGAATCGCGAGTTCAAAGCCAGCCTCAGCAACGGCGAGGCGCTAAGCAAGCAACTCAGTGAGACCCTATCTCTACATAAAACACAAAACAGGGCTGGGGATGTGGCACAGTGGTCGGGTACCCCTGAGTTCAATCCCCAGTACCAAAAAAAAAAAAAAGTACAGCTGAAATAATGGAGCACAAATAATGTGTTCTATAAAACAGGTAGATGACAGGAAGGAATGAGTACTACCTAGAAATATTTGAAGTGTAAGGATTTAAGAGACATTTCTCAACCTGGGTACTGTTGACACTGGGGGCCAGGTCACTGTTCTGGGCATTTAGGTGTCTGTTTCATCTCGGGCCTCTGCACACTAGAAACCATAGGAACCTCCACCACACTCAAGCTTAGAATTGGAGCCAGACAAAACTTTTTAAAAGACAAATGTAATGAAATCCATCTCCAAAGATATAGTGAAGCATATAAACTAAAACCTTGACGAGTTGTCTCCCCTTTTACCAATCCTAGCATGTGGGAAGTCATTAAAAGTCAAATCCCAACTGTGCTGTAGGCTTTTTGATTTGAATAAGTTACTGAACCTCTCCATTTCTTCATCTTTGAAATGGGGACAGTAATGCCAGAGGTGGTGTGACGCTTAATCAAGGTGACATAGAAACCATGGTATGCAATGTGCACCCAATATAGTTACTACTGAATCAGGATTCTACTTGTTAAAAGAAGCTCCAGAGAAAAGAACTAGGGCCTAAAAAAGGGAAGTCCACGGAAGGACATCGATTTTGGCACAGTGCAAGGGAAATCTCCACGGCATAGCTACTGGAAAGAGAACAGACGGCCTCAGGGTGGTAAGGGCCTTGTCAGTGAGCTCCAGGGGCAGAGCAAGCCTCAACACACCAGGGCAGGCAAAGGAGAGTGTTGAGTAATTACTTCTGAGTACCTTCCACATGTGAACTCCAGCAATCCCAAATGTGACAGGCAGTTTGATTTGTAAACATGATATGCTCTTTTTTTTTTTTTAAATTTAAAATCTATTCCAAGAGGAAGATGTAAATTCTTTGGGCCAGCACACCACTGCAACAAGATCTGTAGATTGTTCCTTTTCCTTAGGGACATTGGCGATTCTAGTTCATGCTTGAGACTCTGTGGCCTAGGTAGCATTTAGTCTGTGTGGTCACTGCAGTGGCTTATGATAGTCTCCTGATGTTGTGGACTTAATACTGGGATGTTAAAGAAGTCTTAGAATCTTTAACTGTCCCAGATTAGAGCTACTAAGTCATTTAGGAGTTGCCAACCTAATGGATCCCCTAAGCAAAATGGCTAACTCTAAAGAAGGGAGCATTCGTGGAGCACACCTGTGCTCATGGATTTTCATGTTTTAAATCACGTGCACTCTCAGAACTATAATATAGAACTCACTTCATTAAATGGGCCATCAACTGCCTTGATTGTTTCCTTCAAATTACTTCCAGGCACCATCCATTTCAATTTTATCATTTTGACAAATCTCAACTTTGTCCCACCTTCACTTTTGTGGAAATGCTTAAAAAATTCTCAGATCTGAACAGTCCTACAGTAACTGCAAACTCTAAGGAACACGGAAGTTTAATAAGCCATGCAAGTCTGATGGCAGATAAGTGACTTCATGTAGTGGTTTTTATCTTTCCAAGGTGTTGTGAAAGTCTCAACATTGAGAAAATGGAGAAAGCTGTGCCTTTTTCTCATGGAACCGACTTTACGTACTTACCCGTGCTTGGAAATATATGGTGCTAAATGGAATCTTCACACATCCCAGCCAGTGTCTCTCAATACGGGTATGGATTCCACTTCCCCTTTCACGGTCATCCTAAAGGACACATGGGAAGTAATAACTGTTTAAGAACTCCAGACACTCATTTAATTAATCAGACAGCAGGAGAGCATCAGGATTTTAGCTGAAAGTTATACAGATCTGAGTTATACAGATCTAATCAAGTTCTGGCTCAGCCACTTTATTAAGTGACCTTAGGAATGCCATTTAGTTTCTCAGTACTGCAGTTTTCTCATCAATGAACTGGAGATTTCATGATGTACTTCATAGGGTTATTTCAGAATTGAATAAGACAGCACATGCAAAGCACTAGTATAATTCCTGGCAAAGCAAATACTCGGCTGATAATTTCAAAAGCTAGTTCTCTCTTCCCCATTTCTTCTTTCTCTTCTCTTCCCCATCTTTCCTTTTTCCCAATTATATTGTCAAGTTTCAAACATTTCAAGCACCAGGAAGAAGGAAATTGTACTTAGGACTTAATGTAGAGGGTAGAGCATCTGCCAAGAGCAGAGTTCAGATGTTTTCTTTCAAACTGAGAACTTACCTCTGAGACATCATATAGTATTTCATCAAAAACGTTAATAAACACATCATCTTTCACTGACTGTAAACTGGCTGTGCTGTAATCCCCATTAGGGGCCCTGCAAAACAATATGCGAACAGGGACTGTGAAAGTAGCCAGAATAGAAATTATGAGCACTCAGATGTCAACGTTTGAACAACACAAGTAGGAGCACAGGTGTGGGGGTTAAAATCTGTGCTTTCATTTCAAGGATTTATCTCAGACAGGGATACTATCATGTCATACCTACATTCCAACAGAGACAGCCCTAGATGGGAGACTCTGCCCCGATCCAAACCCTCTGCTGGCTTGTCCTAGTGAGTTGCAAGCTTTCCAAGGAGTTGTCTTTTTTTTTTTTTTCCTTTGTTCTTTTTAGATATACATGAGAGTAGAGTGTATTTTGACATATTATACATACATGGAGCATAACATTCTAATTAGGATCCCATTCTTGTGGCTGCACATGATGTGGAGTTACACTGCTCATGTATTCATACATGAACATAGGAAAGTTCTGTCCCATTCATTCCACAGTCTTTCCTATTCCCATCCCCCCTCCCTCAAGGAGTCATCTTGGCAGGGTTGTAGTGGCTCCGTGACCAGCTACAAGGCTTCCAGGGGTTCTGGAGTCAGTTGTGGGCTTCCTAAGCAGCTGGACCTCAGAGGGTGCTTCTCCAGCGAGACCACTGGCCGTGTAAACCTCCTGTTGTCTGTGGCTGTTGAATGTTGCCCCCTCACAAGGCACGGTTCCTTTCTTGTAACATGGCGTGGCTAGAGGCTAGGGGACCACAGGTGTTTTGTTTGGCAATTGCCTTTCATCTTTCTTGTTCCTTTTGCTCACTGTCTGTATCATAGTGGTGTCTGTCCCCCGTCCTGGCTTACCTAGTTGTAATCCCTGCTTTTCCTCTAATTTACTGTGTGGTTTTAAGGAAGTCACCTTCCCTCTGTGGCTTTTAGTTTTTTCTCCATAAAAGCAGAGGGTCCAATTAGATAAGGTCATTTCAAGTACTAAAATAGTTATCTTTTAATTATCTAAAATTCTTTGACCAAAGTTCTGGAATGCTTGTGTATTTTTGGTGGGGGAGGAAGTGTCATTTATGGGAACTAGGGAGTTTCAGATTTGCTTAGGAGAGGGCATGAGGAAGAAAGGAAAAGCAGTCTAGAGCTGGTGGGGTGAGACAATGAGAAGACTTGGGCTGTGAGAAGCCAGAACCCGGAGGGAAGTAGAGTGTCCCAACAATGACTTCGGGTTTCCAAACTCGGACATCTTGCCATTTGTATTCTTGAATGCAGTCAGCTATGGGCCCCAGAGGAAAACCACCAGCTACAAACTTTTTGCCTTTGTCATTTCTTGCTGAGTCTCTGTTTCCTTTCCTTTTTTTTTTTTTTTCAAAATATTCTACAGTTCTTTAAAGAAGAACATGTACTTACCTAAATGGAAGTTCGAGTTCTTCATTCCAGCTGGGATTTGGCCCTTCAGCTGTTGTTGTGTGGCAAATTGTTCGCTGAAAAGAGACTTCTACAAAAGGACGCACTAAAACCTTAAAAGCAAGAACAAATCCTGAGTCCATTGTGGGTACATGAATTATTTTGTCCTTAGCAGTAGTAGGCTATGCTTAATAAATAGTATGTTTTTAAAGAACATGACGCAGGAAGCAAGCCTGTCCATGAAGTCTACAGGTGGTTCTTAAACCCTAAGGGGCAGGACTGGAAGCTGAAACTGGCATAGGGGCCTCTCACCTGGCTGAGGGCGTAGTCGGGGCTGTGGGCCGGGCTGTGCACGCTCGGGGAGGCAGCCTGCTTTTCACTGAAAGCTCTGGAGGATCTCGACGGCTGCTGGAATTTACTAGGAGGGAAAATGTATGAAAGCAATAAATGATATGAGAAGTCTTAATTTTCTACTGAGAATACGGTCTCCTTCAGAGAGGTTGAGTTTTGGTGGCTGTGATGGCAGTCCTTGTCCCTGAACTTGTTCATACTTCAGAAGGCTAGGTATGCTTGGGTCCTCCCTGGTCACCCGGTGGTTATGAGGGCCTCCCCAGATTTCATTCCCAGGCCTGCATGTCTGGCCGCAAACTGAAGAAAAGGAAAAATGTTCCTTCTCTTTCCTGTACTCCCAGTGACTGCCTGAGTGAGGACCTGACTTTTCCCCCCAGAAATGAGAGCCTATGTCTCTGGGCAGCAGAATCTGACCAGGAAGTCCCGCCTCCATCCAGTTCCTGTCCTCTCCCACTGTATTTTCCCTGAACCTATACCCTCCAATGGCCACAGCGACCTGCTCCAGGTAAGGCCTATCTCTCTGGCACCGCCAAGCCTCACTGGGAAGGGGGCGGGGAACTCCTAGCTCCAGTGAGGACCAATGGTCTTGTCCCTTTCTCCCTTACAGCTGCATTCTTAAAGAAGCAAATGAAGATTATTTCCAGAAAGCCTCTTCCAGATACCTGCCCCCACCGTCCTAACAACCCACTTGCATATCTATACTGAATGTTATGGTCTGCCAGTTTCTGTGCATTCATTACTGAACAAAGTACAGATTCTCTTTCTTGTATCAGACCCTCACGTTTTCAGAGTTAAGCTTTCAGACAATCTATGACACAGTAGAAGTGAAACATATAACATCACAGCTACCCCTTTATCTTTGGAAAGCCATCAGTTACATGATTTAAAACGAAACAAAACGTATTTAGTACACTCTCTGTTTTAGGCCCTATGTCTGACTTGGGACGACAAAACGAATAGAACAGGTCAGTTCAGACTAACCTGGAAGGCAGGCAGGTAAACAAACAATCTCAATAAAGTGACTGTAGCCATAGGCATGGGCTGTAGGAGCACAGAGAAGGAAGTGGAAAATCCTGCAGGGAAAAGGTGAAGATTTGGGCAGGTTTAATGGAAGATTTGGTGTCTGCACTGTCTGGATGTACCTGAATTGAAGTGCACAGCATGGAGGACCAAGGATATATCCTTGAATTATTTGAATGGCTTAATATTTTAAAATATTATGTAGAGACCCAAAATAAAAGAAACACTTCTATTTTCTTAAAACATAAAAAAAGAACAAAAATAAAACAGAACAAACACCTCTATGTTCTTTGTGTGTGGGCTTTGACCCCACAGTCAGGTGAGCTCCGAGGCAGTCAGGGTGGCTCGGGAAAGCAAGGCCCTGGCAGATTCAGGACTCGGGTGGACACTTGCAAGGAGCAGAGCAATGCACACAGATATCAACATACTGTGATAGGATGAACAGTAATTCTGTAAAGAAGGTAAGGCACGGCAGCGAGTGAGCACATGGAGGGGTGGAGCGATGAAGAACTGCAGGGGGAGAGAAGATGCCAGCGGCTGGCCTGGTGCTCTCCTGCGGAATCAGACGGTGCTGAGTGACCTTGGCCAAGCCTCTGGCATCCTCTTCCATTTTCCCTCTAATGAACGAAGATGTAAGAGTAGTGAGCATTAGCGGAAGCGACACGTGAATGCCCTTAACATGGTGTTGTTCTTGTTGAAGGGACAATATATTCTTTCTTCCGTGACACTGGATGGGGCACCAGCAAAAAGAAGTTATAATTCGTGGACCTTCTATCTCAGCTCTGCAAAAGCATAAGAAATTCAGACTCATCTCACCTGTGGTTGTGGGTTCCCCGCTTTCCCCAGGATAATGGCCATGGAAGTCCTAACTGAGTCTTCTGAACAGCTAGGAAGGAAGAACTGTCAACTGATGCTTCCAGCTCACCCCCTCTTCTGTGACTTTGCCTCTGGCTATAGATGACTAGACCGTGGATGGACACCTGACCCCAGTTAGCACCTTCAGCTTCTGTCTTGAGAAGGTGATGCTTAGCTGGGAGTACCCTGGCTGTAGGGACCATAGCCATCACATGAAGATGAAGCAAATAGAGGGGATCAGTGAGAGGGATGGTGGGGCCTCGGGAGAACCATCTTACTCCTTGGGGTCCACCTTGCAGTTCAGCTGGACCTCTTGTCTATTCTATTCTACATGATCTCCCCAGTCCCACTGAGAGCCCTGTTTAGCTCAAATTGACTCTTACATGCCAATGACAGGCCATGGCTTCAGCGAGAGCTCCCAGGCCCCCTGAGTAAAACCCACGTTAAGAACAAGAGTGAGCGTCCTCCACAAGATCACCTCAGCCAGGCTCCCCCTCTTCCATCCCAGCATGGCAGGAGCCTCTCACCTTGCTGGTGGCTTCCTCACTGGAATGTCATAAGCCCGGACAATGTTCACCAGCAGCTTGATGTCTCCATCGGACAGGTTTTGGGCTGTCACCTTCTTCCGCCCTTTCCTCCTTGGCCGCAGTGGCCGCTTTTGTTCTGCCAGCTTGAAAAGGCTCAGGCCCAAAATGCTAATGGTTAGAGAACAGGATTAGGACTCGAAGGAAAAGAAAGGCCTGGAAAACTGGGGGATGATTTTCCTCGACTCTGCCCCAAGGTTTCTTACAGGCCTCTGGAAACTCCTCTTCAGGGGGTGGAAAGAGTCTAGAAATCCTGCCAGTCTACTGCATGGACTGCTAAACATTTCTTTCAGCTACTACTCCTCAGAGGAAGAAAAGCCATGTCCTGGCCCCTGCCTGGCCTCTTGCCTGGCATTCTACCTTGCTTACCTGCCAGCCCCCCAAACGTGCCCTTGTGCTAGCCCACCTCTCACCTTTGCTCTTGCTAGTCCTGCCCTCCCTCCTCAGGGTGGTGTCACTCAGCTGGAAGGGACCCACCACTGTGCACCCACCCCCAGCATTGTTAACTGCTCCATCCACATGAGACAGACACAGAGCCGTGCACACAGTCTTCTCTGGCAGTTCTGGGACCTCTAATTGTCGGAGTTTAGACAGAACTGGGTGTGAATCCTGGCTCCACTCCTCGCCCTGGGCAAATTATTTCACCTCCTTAAGTCTCTGTTTCATCCTGTGTAAATGAGCATAATAATCCCCAGCTCTTGGGGTGGCTCAGAGGATGAAGCAGAGGGTGTGAAGCACCTGGCACTGACCTAGCACTCAATTTGTCCCTAAAATGCCACTGCTGGGATGAGGGCAGGGACTGTGATGCTTAGTGACTATGCTGCAGGAGGAGGACAGGAGGGGGAGAGAATCTTTCTCCTATCAATCTCTCTCTTTCACTAAGATATTCAATAAGCACTTCCATGAAGATGAAAGTAACACGGTCAGAGAAAAGTCCACCCATGGAGCAACATAAGTTCTTGCTCAGAGACTGAACAGAAACAGAAATGTGTTGAGCTGGCAGAGCAGTCTCTTGACTGGGCCTCTTTAGATGGGGGCCCTGCAACTGCTGCCTGGCACTACTGGTGGCTCCCCTGGGCAATCGCAAAGAATTTCCAGGAGCTGTTCTGTTTATTCTCCAGGGTCCTGCACAGCAAGGGCTTCTGTGTACCTATTAAGCCCTCCGATGTATCAAAGAGAGTGCTAGGACCTTGTCTATGATGTACTCATTCTTGAAATATAATATTTACACCATTTTTCAGATGAAACTGGAGGCTCTGGGAGGTACTATGACTTGCTGCAGGCCTTTTAGGAGGGGACCCGGGGTTCCAACTCATGTCACGGATTACAGAGCCCACCTTCTTAGTCACTGTGCCAGGACACCCACCTCACCCAAACACAGGGCCTCAGAGACATAGCCTGCCAGGCATCCTGACGTGGCAAGTCCCTTCCGTTATCAAGGCTCCCCTGCCACCCCTACCCCGTGACTCCTCCATTGAGGCCACAACTATTAGCCTGGGAGCATCACGTGATTGGGACCAGTAAAGACTGAGACATTCTAGTTTACAGCCAAGAACAAACTAAAATTTAAAAAAATAAAAACAAAAGAATGAACATACCCTGAGCCTTCAGAACTTAATGCAGAAAGTAAAGCAGAAAAAAAAAAAAAAGAAAGAAAGAAAAGAAAAAATAGCATGAAAAATCACCATCTGTTTTAAGTGTCATTTTCATGACTGTAACATTCAATGACAGGACTCTAGAAAGAGCAGGCTTTCCACGTGAATTTTGGCAGGCACCATCTCCCTTCTGTATCTGGATGGAGTTGGAGGGGGCTGGCTTTCCACCAGTGAGATGGGTGAGAGGAAGGACATGCACAGGGAATGACCTTTTTAGGAGAATAAATTTGACCACAGAAAAGTCATGAAGTTAATGAACCCACAAGACCACTTTTCACTTTTTATGCACCTACCCCTAGCTGAGACCTCTCAAGATTATTCTAAAAATAGGGAGACGATCAAGCAACAGTTCTCAACTTCCATGTCAATATCTGTTTTTTCTTGCTGCTCTTTGTCTTCCCAAGGTGGAGTGCCTGAGCCAGACCCTCTGCCCTGAGGGTCTGCCCAGAGCCTCTGAGGGTGAGGCTGCAGTTACCTCCATGGCCCTGTGATGGGGAAATTCTGGCATCAGGAGATTAGGAAAGCAAAGGAGAACCCGCAGGAGGGACATGCTATCAGGGCTGGTTTAACTGAATTGCAAAAATGGCAAAGACGGTGAGTTTGACTTGGAGGCAGTGGGAGGTGAGATGGGCTGTACCTGATGCCATGGGACAGTCCAGGGTGACTTGTCCTAACAATCCCTCAGGCCTAACCAGGTTTGCAGCACAGTGCTGGGCCATGCATACCATGTAATGATTAAAAGGTCTCGGATGACACCTTTCATATAATAGCATTAAAAACAAAGATTTTATAGGAAGTAATAATAATAGCTTTGATTATTTTTACCTGATATTGGGAACTTCTTCTTCTACTACCAAATCAGTAAGAAGAAAATGGTGTTTTGCAATTAGGAAACGATTTATCACTGATTCTCTGACCTGGGGGGAAAAATCAGCTTTATTTAAAATGTTCTTATTTTAAACGTCATAGTTCACTCTAACACTCCTTCCAGTCTTTGCCCAAAGGTCACCTCATGGCCTCCCCCATCCCAGCTATTACTTTGTCTGCTGCACAGCTGATCTCTTGCTGTCACCTCTCTAGTGTCTCCCCCAGACTATCTGCTCCTTAAAGGCAGAGTTTTTCTGTTTTGTTCACTGTTACATTTTCAGGAGCTGGAAAAGCTCTGAATACAAAGGATAGTAGAATTTTGCTGGAAGAATGCATCACGTATGGCAAAAAATAAAAACAGAAGCAGTCTGTAGCACACACAGTTCAGAACTGATTCTGAAGTCCTTTCCTTATTCAAAATGATGCATGTTCTAATTTAAATAGAGACCTCAGGGGCCAGGAGGGCAGCCCAGTGATGGAGGGCATGCCCAGCATGTATACCCAGTGCTGGGATTTGATCCCTATCAAAAAAGTTAAAATAAATAAATAAATAAAATAAAATAAATACATAAAAATAAAATAAGATAAAGACCATAACTTCCTTCTTTTCTTTCTTTTTTTGTATATGAGCTATAGGGTAGATAAATCAGATGGGGGAAATGTGCTGTGCTCACCATAGCATTTGTTACAAATTAAGTTTATTGAAGGAAGGAAAGAAAAGAAAGAAAAAAAAAAAGAAGGAAAAAGATTATATGCCAACCTCAATTTTTAGTTTTCTGGTGAACAAGGCACTTAGCATGTGATTTCAAACTTGTTTTTTTCTGATCACAATGGTAATCATTGTAAGCCAGGCATGGTGGCGCACACCTGTAATCTCAGTGGCTTGGGAGGCTAAGGCAGGAGGATCACGAGTTCAAAGTTATCCTCAGCAAAAGCAAGGTGCTAAGCAACTAAGTGAGACCTTGTCTCTAAATAAAATGCAAAAAACAGTGCTGGGGATGTGGCTCAGGGGTTGAGTGCTCCTGAGTTCAATCCCTGGTACCCCTCACAAAAAAAGGTGATTATTGTAATGCAATAGAACATAAATGTAAGCATTCAAATATTTGAAAACACATGACTGAGAAACTGAGTCCCTTGTATTCATCTCCATTTAAGATAATAACTGATAATAAACCATGACATATCATACTGGTTTCGTATATTCAAAATGTGAAGATAATTGTCAGGTACATACTTTTATTTATGTGGCTTGTACAAAAGATGTAAGAATAGAAAACCTCCCATCCTAGAATGCTGGCTCTTTCCCACTGTGAAACCTGTTTTAAGTGATTTTTCTCACCTGCTGGAGGTACTTGGCTACAATGGCCCTATGGGTGTCTATGTGGTCCTTGGTTTCAATTATATTTCTGTCTTGCAACCGCTTCTCATAGTCCTAAAATTAAAAGGACATGATGATTTTAAGATTTTGAAGAACTCTCTGATACTCTTCTTGGAATTCAGGAATTATTTATCTCATGTAGTTCAAGTCATAAATTATGGATCCAAATGCTTCTTTCATCTTCCTCCTAAATTTTGGTTCAGAACTGAGTTTTGGTGTGGTATTCAGGATTCCAGGTCAGTTAGTTAAGCTGCCTTACCAACAGAAGATAATTCTGTGCAGTGTTTAAAAGTTCAAGTGCTCATGCAGGGAGGCATAGAGGCTACAGAACAGAGAAAGTAGACAGAATTCAAGATGCTAAACTCATCAAGCAACTTAACCAAACTCTTGCTTAAGTTTTACTTTATCCATTTTAAGTAAAGCATCACAAAAATAATGAGAAACCCCAGTGAAAACATTTCCCCATCCTGTGACATCTGGCTGCCCTGACATGTCAGCCACTCTAAGGAGTTTCCTTTGGCAATGTCAGCTAGGGCCTCTCCCTTTTTCTGTCAATAGCACATGGGCCCTGGGAACTGCCACGTCCTCCTTCAGGCTCAGTGTTGGTCACAGTTGAAAGCCCACTGGTGGCTTCCAACCCAGGCCTGGTGACTCAGAGCTATTCCCCAAGATTTCTGAACTTGGGACAGGAGGACGTGTCTCCCTCTGCAGGCTGAAGCCATCAGATGCGAACTTCAATGATACTGAGTGAGCATATGGCTAAGCAGAGAAAACCTATCTGTAAATTGGGGCAGGAAGCCACTGCATCAGAAGCCCAGACAGACTGCAGAAGTGTCCTGGCAGCAGGCAGGCCCCACATCTGGGGATCTGGGGCACAGATGCCTTCCTGGTGCTCCTGTGTCTTCAGATGGTTAACCTGGCTTTGGGATTTCATTATTCAGCAGACTCCAGTTGGTGCCTGAGGTGGTTCAGAACTGGGTTTCTATCCCTTAGGATCACAGGTCCAAACTAAGAAACCAAATAACCAAATAACTAAGAACCAAATAACCAAGTGAGATCTCCAAGAATAATTTCTGCATACAAAATCACATGGTATTGATTTTTAGTTGTTCTTTACTCACCTCGTCAAATACAAACTTGTCTGTTTTCCACTGGCCTGCCCCTCCTGTACAGCCTGTGCCCTAAAATTCCTCCAAAGCTCCTCCATCCCTGCCCCTACCTTTGCCACCTGGCCTCCTGTAAGCCTCTGTTCCTACTCTTGCCCTTGACTAGGTTTCAGATTTGGCCCATCTCCTTAGTTCCTTCCTGCCTACCCACCCCAGGCTGTTCAATTCCTACCCATCTAGGTTTCCCTGGAGTGTTTCACCACCATGCCTGGGACAGGGTGCTTGGCAGATACCTCCTGCATTAAAATAGAACTGAATTCCTGGCCAATGCAGGGATAGCCACATTAACCCCTAGGTCATCTTTCAACCTTACAATTCTAGGCAGTTCAACCACTTGACTCAGAATCCTGGTTACTGGTTATTTTACATATCATTGCATCGAGGCAAAGAGATCATTTAAATATAAAATTCAAGGAAATTCATGGACAGGTTTCATATAAAGGTGTTATAGAAGAAAAATAATATTGCTCTTGAGAATTTAATAAGAACAAAGTTCACATATAACATTACATCAAGTGGCACAGCAGACATTTTATTATTTTACTAACCCCTCTCAGGAAATTTCTTACCTGAAATATCTTTTCCATAATTTCTCGGTCATATGCAGGGATTTGCTTATAATTTCGGAATTCTGGCACCTCTTGGCTTCTAAGACAAAGAAGCCTGAAACGTTTGGATCGATTTAATTCCTCATCTGAGACAAAGTTAAATTCCTGTTGCAGCTGTTCCAGTCGAAAGAAATCAGGGACATAGGATTCACCACTGGTAGCCACCTATGAAAACCACAACACCAGGTGACTGGTGGATTTTGCCTGACAAAACCTAGCACTGAGTTTTGGGAGACATTTAACAGTTTCAGATGGGCAGATTTGAAAGACAAAATCCATTAAAACATACAGGAAATAAAATCTTTCTTTAGGGTCTGGACAGAGGTATAGAAAGCAGCAATAAGAAACTGGTATCATTGCATGTGGCTGTGTGTCCAGCCGGCTGTTTCTAAACAGCAGAGCTCTTCCTCACGACTGCATCATGAGGGTGGCAGAGGGCTTGGAAGCTTCCATGCTGGCCGTGGTCTCACAGCCAGGGAAGCAGGTGGGGCAGGAATTTAAACCACCCGCTCACCCAGCACTTGGGCCTTTAGATAGTGCTGAGTGGGAGAGCATGGTGTAGAAGAACACAGGCACAAAGGGCTCAGCTATTTCATCTCTTCTTGCCACTCTGGGCTTAGAAATGGTATGTGTGCCTCTGGCCACATTACCGAGATCAGCTGCATTAAAGGGGCATTGTTGGGGTCGTTCGGGTCAAGCTTGGACTCTGCTGCCCACTTGGCCAACTTCTTTATGTCTGTCAGTCCTGATGTGCCAATAGATGAGATGGCATCTGCTCTCTTCAAAGCACTGGAAAAATAAACAAATAAACAAGAAAAACCAGTTGATTCCATGAGTCTGACTTTACCACAGAGCAGGTGGCATCAGGACTACACGATCCCAGAGAACCGCTTATCCTCTATGAGAGGAAAATCTCCACATCAGCTATGTGCTGTTTTCCTTGATGATTGCTATTAAATGTTACAGGGCAATAAGGAAATATGAATGGAAGGAACGCAAATGTGACTTGGTCCTACAACACTGCTCTGTGCATAACTGTGCCCCATCCTGGTCAGGGGAAAGGAGCCCCCGCATGTGGTCCAGGAAGCCCTGAGTGCCTCACATCCCAGGCTATGAGGGCACTCAGATGCAGACAGACAAATGAAAAAGGCAACAGTGGCACTAGGAACTTAGGCACCAGCTTTGGACACAGAGATTCAAAGGAGGCACGGGCATGGGGCATGGTGGACTTGGGGCTCTATCAACAGTTCTGTGCTTCCCATTACTCAGGTCCTGTTTTACCTCCTCTGAGCAATTGGAAGCTGTAACCTCAGGAGGTTTCCCTAGTATGAAGCTCAAGTGAAATGGATGCAGAATGCCTACACTTCAGGGCATGACTTGTCTCTGTGGGAAGTAGCACCTAACCTAGGGAAGCCTATCTCCTTGTGGTTTTTACCACAGGGAGACAGCTGCCTAGGAGTGGACTGGCCAGGCCAGAAGCCCTTTCTTTTCTTCTGAACAAGTATGTAGCAATACAGGAAGAGGCTGGAGAATAGGGACTTTTATGCAACCAGAAGTTACAACCATCGTTGGCAACAAACCTTCACTGAGGGCTAAATAGACACAACCATACGCTGGGCGCCTCTCCCAGTTGTAACATGAGGAAATCAGTACCTCAGAGTTACTGTGAAGAGGCAATAAAATGCTTTCCTCTGATACTGATAAATCCCCAATATTTGTTAGGCTCTTACTATTTTAATTTTTATGTTAAGAACAATTTTTTAAATACTCTGAAAACACTGGCACCTGACAATAAAAGGAAAGGATTTGATATTTTAAGCTTTCCCTCCCTGCAAATCTTTAATGCTATCACTGATATTGGCCATCAGTTTGTTCAAGCCTCAGGTTACCTCCGAACTCCGATGTTCTGCTGTGACAATGGAGGAATTAGTGGGATGCCATTTTCTCCAACAGCCCAGGCCACACTGTGCGACACCTTCCCCGAGGTCATTAGAGTCAGCTGATTGCTGCCATCAGCTTCAAAGGAGAAGGGCACTCCTGGGGACAAATCAGATTAAATAAGATTATGTTTAGAAGGAGGAGTGAGCCCAGGCCTAGCAAGAATGCAAGTGGTAGGCAAATGGAACTTGGACTAGGTAGAGTGGTGGGTGGCAGCACGTGGTCCCAGCCAGTGCCACTAGACGGCTTTAGGTGATGATGCACAGAACCAGCCTCTTGGCTCTGTCTCTGACAGCAGAGTGTAGATGTTACCATGGTGAAAGTGACTTTTGAATAAACGACTGAAGAAAGTGGAAGTGAGACATGTAGATACTTTTGGAAAAAGCATTCCTAGAGAAAGAGCAAGTGCAGGCACCCTGAAGTGAGACCCCGAGTTCAAGGCATGAGCACTGCAAAGCTGAGACAGGGCCTGGCAAGCAGCAAGCACACAGCAGATGTTGGTCACTGCTCAGCTGTTGTGGCCACAGCAAGGCCCCGCTCATCTGGTCTCCACCAACTGGAATTAAGGGCAGTATGTTTAGTCAACTAAACCAAGAAAAGATGTTCAGGCACTAAATACAGTTACTTCACAGTCTGAATTTCCAGTAAGTATTTTTCATGCAAAACAATAGCACTATTATGCTGTAATAGCATCTTCATGTTTTTCAAATCTATCCTTCATATTGTAAGGATTTTCATCTTTATCTTCAAAATATACTCATGAAACATTAAAGGAGATGTTTATTATTTAATGAATGAGGAAGATAATACCCAGAGAGGTTCTATGACTGCTGGGGTCACATGGTTTGTCTATGTCAGAGCTGTGACTAAGTTTGGGTCTTCAGATTTTATGCTGGTGTCTGGATTTGGGTCTTAAAGAATTCTTGCAGATACAGTTCCAGATATGAGCTAAAAATAAAAATCAGCAGGAACATGAAGAAACAAGCCACCATGAATAAGAGGCAGCAGAATCAGAGCAATATGTGGATAAATATTGGAATCATAAGACAGAATCTTTTAAAAAATTTAGTGTTTCAATTAAATAAATGAGTGACTAAAAACAATGATTAGGAGTCCAAGGAAAGGATAAAAAGCAATCAGAACTGGCCAGACTGATTGGAAAAGAACTAAATAGAATTTCTAAAATTGGAGAAATGGAAGGAAAACTGGAAGGAGAAAACAATGATGAACTCCAATGATTAGACACAGCTAAAGAGTGAACTCATGACTTGGAAGAGATTTAAAGAAATTACACATAATGTAGCAATAAAAGAAAATATCAAATATTAAATATTAAAATATAAAGGAAAATTAAGAAACATGAAACTTCTCAGGACAGAGTAAGAAGACCTATCATATATCTTCTTAAAATTGTAGGAGATAAGAGAATGTTAAGGAATAATCTATTTTATTTACTAAAGTTATCACCATGTTTTTAGCCTTATAAATATCACTGTGATGTATATTTTTACGTAAAAGCTTTGTCTTTATTTCAAATTATTTTCTTATAAGAGTCTGATAAATAGAATTAAGGCATGAAAAGGAATTTTCAAGGTATTTAATTCACACCGCTAAACTCTTTATATACTTACATGCATTTGCATGGCTAAAAAGAACTTATAAAAATGACTTGGCAAAATATTACATAACATCATCATTATTTTTTTGGTGCTGGGGATTGAACTCGGGCACTCGACCACTGAGCCACATCCCCAGCCCTATTTTGTGTTTTATTAGAGACAGGGTCTCACTGAGTTGCTTAGCACCTCGCCATTGCTGAGGCTGGCTTTGAACTCGCGATTCTCCTGTCTCAGCCTCCCTAAGTGCTGGGATTACAGGCGTGCGCCACTGCGCCTGGCTACATCATTATTTTAACATAAATTTCTCATAGCCATTAAAATATCTGGTTGACAAATGTAACAAAGGATATATTCAAATCTGATAGCGAAACCATAAGCCACATTGGTGACAATTTGCTTTCCTTACCACTTCCGACTCCCTCGTGGTCCAGTGTCACATGCTGGTTACTGCTAAATTCGACTTCTTCCATGGGCGCCCTTCCAGTGACAACAGTAGTCTCAGGGATAGGCAGAAACACTTCCGCTAGCAAGGTGGTGCTACTGTGTCCAACAGTTTCATAGATCTGAAACCCAGAGAGGAGAAATAGCCAATAAAAACGGCTATTACTAGAATGTACTCACTCTCAGACAGTCAGTCCACATTGTTAGTGTTTGTGCTGGTCACTGTCCCAGCCCTGAGGGTGCATCTCAGAGTAGAAAGCTGAGCTGTGTTACCATGGTCTCATGGAAACTGGCTTATACTCACTTGAGGTCAAGCTGTTGACACCCTGATTTCCTGCCTGGCTAATCCGCTGGGGAAGGGAGGTTGATTAGTGCAACAGGCTATTATGGTTGTTTCTATTCTATGTTAACACACAGGTTACTTGGAGGATGGACTACTTCTTTTTCCTCATTCAGGCGACCTTCAGAGAGAAATGCCATTAGGTGGCATGGGTGTGACAGAAAGGACATACCACTAGCTCTCTTACATTTTCTGCACCAACCTCCAAGTCAGTAGGAGAAGCCTTGAGAATGTCACATTTAAACCTGCTGTCTGGTAAATCTCAAATTCCACCCTTTCAGAGGTCATCCTATTGGTTAGCTCTGTAGCCCATCCCAGCTCCTTCTCAGTCCTTCTCCCAAGATGAAGCCAACCAGATCCTTGGCAGCTCTCATCCTCATTATTGTGATGTGTCTCTTATAGTGCTATCGCCATGAGGGGCAGGGCCCATTGCCAAGGCAACAACAGATTAAGAACATACAGTCCAGCCTCAGTTGGACTCACTGATCAATTTGGCCCAGTTTCCCCTGTATTCTTGGCTCATCTTGCTTTTGTGGCAAGATGACAAAGTATTCCACAGTTCTGCTGGCTCCTGTCCTATGTTTTACTCTTTCTCCTTGAGGTCTCTCTGACTGGTATCTATTTTTCTGAAAATGCTAATTTTATTGCTTTTATTTCTACTAGTAATAGTATATTTCCCTTCTAATCAGTATTTTCTACTCTCCACTTGAATGTGCACAGATGTCACCATGGATCCTCCCAGCCCACTTCCTTCACAAGGCATGTGATCTGAAGTCTTTTCCCAGAATGAAGATGAATTTGTGCCTGGCTACCATCCTGGGCTCATCTCCTGGGATCCACCAGCTCACATTTGCAAGACAGCTGATGGAGCTTGGTGGGACTGGTGGGGAA
Source organism: Geosciurus inauris (assembly GCA_004024805.1). NCBI lineage: Eukaryota > Metazoa > Chordata > Mammalia > Rodentia > Sciuridae > Geosciurus > Geosciurus inauris. The sequence continues at coordinate 77,387 of PVHX01006398.1, forward strand.
AATGCAAAATTTGCATAGGAACTGAATTCAAGACCTCAGATTTCATGTCACTGTGAGTTACTCCAACATGCTAGGACCACCAAGAGATCTGTGATGTTCATACTCTCTGATGGTGAGATGGCAACATCTACCTAGGCAAGGGGCTCCATTGAGAGCCTACAAATGGCACATGGAAGCCATGCTCTCTGGATTCAGGTTTATCATTCAAAAAGTAATATTTATAACTGTATTAAAATTTTTATGGGAAATAGCAAGCATATGTAATATGAGAATAATAATACACCAAGACCCTATTACCTTGCTTTGACTATCACTAATTTATGGTCAGTCTTAATTTATACTCTCAACCATTTTCTTTCCTCCAATATCTTGAACATGAACATCATTTCATCTATCAATATTTCAATAAGCATTTTTAAAAGATAAGGATATTGCTGGGCACTGTGGCACATGCCTGTAATCCTAGCTACTTGAGAGACTGAGACAGGAGAATGACCATTTTGAGGCCAGTCTGAGCAACTTAGTGAGACCCTATCTCAAAATAAAATTTAAAAAGAGCTTGAGATGCAGCTCAGTCAGTGGTAGAGTGCTTTCCTAGCATGGATGAAGCCCTGGGTTCAATTCCTTGTACTCAAACAAAAAAAATAAAGGACAAAAAATGACTTAGAATAAGGCATAAATACAATACTCTTATCACAGTAATTCCTTAGTAACTCCAATTATTAAGTTTCAAATTTTCTTGAAAGCCTATATATTATGTTTGAATCAGGACCAAAATATATTCCATACATTGCAAATGACTGACGTGTCCCTCAAGCTTCTATTATGAAAGTACCTTTTCTCTCCATTTCCATGGATTCAGAACTCTGATGGGGAAAGTAGTGCCATTATTGCCTGTCCCAATGTCTCTCAAGAGCCAGCAGTTCTGACTCTCACCCATCTTCACAAACACGTGGTCAGCTATTACTTATTGCATGGGAGACTCGAGTTTGACCTCTTAACTGTGCGCTCACTGCAGGAAGGTTGAGCATGAGAAATGGTGGGTTTTCTTTATTTAAAAAAATGTTTCACTTTTTTAACTTGCCAAAATTTTAACTTATTGAGGCATCCTTGTATATAAAGCCAACTAGGAGCTTTAGGTGGAAGATTAAGTAAGATAACAGGCTCCACAGTTCTGGTTCTGTGACTGTTCCTGTAACAGAATTACAAAGTGTTTGTTTACTACATGATTCAGTGAGTTTGCAAATATAACCCTGCCAGACTATGCATTCACTAAATATTTTATGGTAGAGAGACCTCAAGAGATACTTCTGGGCTTGTTTTGGTATTTATTCCTCCTGAGTGTGGTCTGTGCTGGTCATCATGCTTAGTAATGAAACACAAGGCCACATCAAGGGCATTTGTCGTGGACATCAGTCCTTGTTTCCAGTCTCAAGAACCACATTCCCATTCAGTGTCAGAAAGGAACCGAGTGAGACTCCTGCAGCTGGGTCTGTAGGGCAGGGGCAATCACGTTCTCCAGGAAAATGGAAGGTGTGTCCATTGGGACTCCTACCCACAAGGTAATTATCTACTTTCCAATAGAAAAAAACAGGTTCCCTCTGACAAAGCTGAAAAACATTCAGTTTTTGCAAACTTTTCACCTGAGTCTTTGAAGGTAGCAGCAGTTCTGGTTCAGTGCCTCTGCCCACCAGTGATGTCTGTAACTGTTCACCAGTTAAGATAATCAAAAATGTCTCTAGATGTTGTCCAGTGTCCCCCATGGGGCAAAATTAACCACCTGAGAGGCATCACTCTGAGCAAATGATGGGTGTGTTTGAAGATGAAATATTAATTCAGTAACAAGACAGGAAATCTAACTTGATTTACATTTATCTGTTCAAAACTCCTGCTGTAAAAGCAACATTGAGGCTATTTATGAAATTATTATTACTTTTCCTGCTTTGGAATATTGTCTGCTTTAACTGAAGAATCTGGTACAAATTTAACTGCTAGCAAGATTCAGAAATGTATAGCTAAGAGGGACCTTGGAAATCAAGCTAAGATAGACTAAAAAACGCATTCCAGGGCTGGAAATGTGCTCCTTGGTAGAGCCTTTGCCTAGCATGTGTGAGGCCTTGGGTTTGATTCCCAGAGCTGCAAAGCCAAATGAAATGACAAAAATTCCATCCAGAAATAAAGTTGTATTGCATGGTTTTAGTCATATTTCCCTGATTAAAAAGACAGTTTCATCTCTTGCACTTGGTCATGTTGGATCTGGTATGAATGGCTGCTTTTTGATGTGTTGTGAAGGTTGTTCACCAAGGTTAGTCATCTCCTGGGGAATGGCCCTGTTTCAGCTCAGCGCTGAACCAGCGACCTTCCCTTCCCTTGTGCCCACAGACCCCTTTCCTCACTGGAAGGTTGAGGACGTGTGACGCGCTCCCCTTCACAGCCCTGCCTTCCATTCTGTGTCAACCTTCCTTCCTCAAGGGACCTTCCTAAGTCCACTCCCATGACCATGTCCCGTCCCACCCCTCCCAGCACTCTGTGGGATCTGGTTCCCAGCCTCTCCTCAACTTTCCTTCTTCTTTTTTTTTAAAATATTTTTTAGTTGTAGGTGGACACAATATCTTTATTGATTTATTTTTATGTGGTGCTGAGGATCGAACCCAGTGCCTCACGCATGCGAGGCAAGCACTCTACCACTGAGCCACAATCCCAGCCCCCTCAACTTTCCTTTTTATTTCCAGAGCCATCAATCTGTTCTGCATGGGCTGCTCTGCTCACAGCTGGTAAACATGCTCCAACCAACCACACCCTGAAGTCAGCCATGATTCCCTATTTCCCTCCTCTGCTTTTCTGCAGAGCCTCTGGGAGGGTGGCCTTCTCGTAGCATCTTTATTTTCTCTCCTCCCAGTTCACAGAATCCCGGCCACCAAGCCCTTGTGTCATTTCTCCACTGCCAACCACTTCTGAGACTACATCTGGCTCATCCTTCTGCTCCCCACAGTGACTTGCAGGATGGTCTGCTCAGCAAACACTTGCTGGACTGTCTGTCCCAACCACAGGTGTAGCCTGGTCAGGCGGTTAGGAGAACAGGTTCTGTGGCCTGGCCTGGACCCTTTCTGGCTGTATCGTCTCAGGTCAGTTACTTAACTGAGTTAACTTCTCCCTTTGCATGATGGGAGCAGAGTTACAGCTACCATTAGATTGCTGTGATAAGTCAATGAGCTTAAGTTAAAAGGGTTTAAAATGGTGCCTGGACTGCTATCAGTGTTCTGTGATGGTCACCTTATGCTAGAGATCATTAAATACCAACGTGGCTCAAAACATGGGGTGTCTAAGATTGCCTCCTTCATGGGAGTCTCAGAAGAAATGTCAATCTTGGACTTCGCATTTCTTTACTGTTATTCCTAATTAATATGGTGAAATGAGGATAAAATTTAGAGTCAGGTGTGGATTTCAATTCAACTCTGCCACTTGACTCAGCATCTCTGAAACTCAGAGTGATAGTACCTGTTGTTTTCTTCAGTATAGCATGAGATGGCATGTTTAAAGTGACCTGGCCCTGCAGCATTGCCATAAATGTTATTTCCTAGACACTGTCCTATCTGCCCCTGGACTGTGTACACTCTTGCCTTTTACATTAGATGACCTCACCTGTCTTCATCCTGCCCCAGGTAATCTGTTCTCACTAGGTAGTCACCTGCCCTTCCCACCTGCTCCTGGCCACCTGACTCCACTCCGCACACTGTGGGGCCTCCTGTATCTCCTTCCTTAGCTCCTGGGGATGACTTGCAACTGTCTGACTCATTGTCACCAATTTAAAGCGTAAAAAGTAATATGAATATGGAAAGTAATCTGTTTTGGACTTCTATTCACAGAGAACGGAAAACAATCACAAAAGTGAGCGGGACAAGGTAAACAAGGACCTTGTCCAAATATCACTGTTTTCCCTGCTGTGATGGTGCTGCTCCAAAGACGAGCCAGAGAAATCAGGACAGGCCCTGGGAGGAGATTACAATCGTTGGCTCCCCATCTCAGCCTACATGCTGGAAAGGAAGAGCTCAACAAGATTGATTCCTATGGGAAAACAATAATGCTTAAAAAATGTGCAACCTGCCCAGCAGTATTACTTAACAGTTGTTAGTATTTTTTAAGCTGAGACCAAGAGTGTGAATGATAAACAAAGAAACAAGGCAATCGTCACAAAGCTTTTACACTTCTAAGGCACATTTCCTTTGTAAAAGGTAAGGCATTTATTTTGGAAGGACCTCAGAAACCAAGAGTTTTAAGACCTTTCTGGAATGATGCTGGCCTGGCCCCAACTCCCCTGCCCTGGAAGTCCAATCTCAGCTTTCTCTTGGGGCGAGTATTGCTTGCTCTTTCTTTTATTCCCTCAAACCAAACTGGCATCAAGCCCTGGGTCCCACCACTGAAGGCTGCTTTAATGGATCCCTTCCTTCCATCTCTGTGGCTGGGTCCTTCCCACCCACTCCTGGCTTCTGTGCCAGCCTTTGGATTCATCTGCTTCAGGACTTCCTTGGCATTCTTATCTCAAGCCTGGCTAGTAGGCACTGGGCCTATGGTTAGAACATGCATGAAATCAAATGTGACAGTCAACACTATTCCATCCAGTGGCTCTTCACATCTGCACACCAGCCCGTACTGTCCTTCTGTCCTTCTCTCTTATCTCCCCACTGGACTGATGCTCCAGGAACCAGGGCCCTGTGCACCCCTTTCTCACATGGCTCCTGATTCTCCACCAGAGATCCAGTGGTCACCCAGCTGGTGGCTGCTTGGCTTGCCTTCCCAGTGCAGAGTCTGGGGGCTCCCTACTCCCACCTGAAGACAAAAATCCCTTTGTTTTATGCCCTGCATTTGTTTGGAATTATAAATTATAGGAAGAAGTAGAAATTTATATAGAGATAGTTTTCCTACAGATGATACACAGAAAGTGAATTTTTAGGGCTAAGGAAATCTCAGGTTTTCCCCAAATCTCCAATGTCAACCCCACTGCTAATACCATCCTTTCCTTTGAAAAAATGTACCTGTTTCTTCTCTCACTTATATGAAATTTAAATTAGCAAGTTCTATTAAAAGAAGTTCTATTACTTTCAAGTTCCAGAATGCAAAGACTTTAAAAAAAATAGCTGGTATTTTAAAGGATTATATGAGTGACTGGCCTATGCCAGATTCTAAAATTTTAAGAACATTCTTTCAGTTGTTCACGTGCCAATGTGGTTATCAATAATTGCATTGATAATAATATCATGGAATCTGTCTGGCTTGATGATCAGTGCTGTGTAAATGAGGACCACCTCTGCTGCCCCCACCCTAGGTCCCGGATGCAAAGGTGTAGAACAAAACTGCAGGCTCTGGAAGGGTCCCAGGCCAAGTCTAATGGTACTGGCCAACTTAAGATCAATCACAATCAATAGGCAGTGGTTGCCAAGAGTACTTGTTAAGAGGATTCTAAAGTTAGATCCAGGTTCAGGGTGGAAAAGGCCATGGCTGATCATCATTTCTGGCCAGGGTGGTGGCCAGACTTGGAAATTTCTTCCTATGTGATGGATGAGGACTTGTGATATATGCCTGGGTAGTAGATGGGAAACATGGGCACACAAGCCACTTATCTGCAGCCCTAGTTAACACATCTGTTAGAATCATGAGAGAAATCTATTAGCCTCATAAAGGAGGACTCACAAAAGAACACACAGCCTTGAGGCACCATGCATCCTCCAAAACTGACATCCACCCAGATCCTCAGAATGTGACCTAACTTAAAAATGGGGTCTCTGCAGGTGTAATTATTTAAGGATCATGATGAGACTGGGGCAGGCCCTAAATCCAATGAGGGTCCTTGTAAGAGATAAAAGGGATACACAGAGACCCAAAGAAAGCCATCTGAACCTGAAGGCAGAGACTGGAGCAATGCTCCACAAATCAGAGCTCCACGAGCTGCCAGACACTGAAGAGGCAGGAAAGCGTTCTCCTCCAGAGCTTTCGAGGGGAGCGTGGCCCTACTGATCCCTTCAGACTTCGGGCCTCCAGGACTGTGAACAAATACATTTCTGTTGTGTTAGGCCATCAAGTTTGTGGTACTTAGTTATGCCAGCACTGGGGAACTAAAACAGACAAAAACAAATATGTTGCTTTTGGTGGGGAGATTTATTAATTTGGGGGAATCTAGCACCTGTACCCCAGGCTGATCACCTGCCACCTGTGATGGAGGCATAATTGGTCTCTCTGTTATATTATGCTAGGGTCCTGCAGAGAGGGATTTTGAAATACTTCTTCAATGAATGAACCATGCTTTTTCAGCTACCCATCAATTACTCTGCCAGTGTCTTCCAGAGCTGTGTAGATTTCTTTTCACTAAGACTTTAAGAAAAGTAACTTTAAAATTAAGCGGCTGACCTGCTCTTGAGAATCTATCTAGGTATCTGTATAGCCAACGGATGCTTTAGAACCACCCACACCTTCAACGGCCATGCCATGCTTGGGCCAGTGACTATGACTGAAATGTGTACCTGAAGCGTTAAACTCTCTGGCCAGTTGAATATCTGTAAGTTGAAGATCTGTCCAAAGTGAACTTGGAAGTCTGTGCCCAGCTGCCGACTGACTGTCCTGGATACCTCCTTGTTGTTGAAGAGCACCTTTAGGTACACCCAGCGCCTCCTCACATCTTCTCTTCGCAAGACCTCCACCCTGCCAATGACACCATTCCCCAGCTGGGGTTAGTATAAGCTTACCAAGGATCACCGGAGTGTTGGATAAATGGACACTGAACATAACACTGGGGCAACTCCATCGGTCATATGAGCCCCCATTGAACCAAAACAGCCACCTGCCTTGCAGAGCTTACTAGAACATAGTCTTGTGATATGGAACCTATGGAGAAGCCCTTAGCAGGTACTGAAAAGCACACCTTCAGAATGTTCTGCAGCTGTAACCACCACCTATCTTCAGAACTTTTTCATCATCTCCAATAAAAATGTTCTACTCATTAAATTTAGTGGTAGTTTTAACTTTTACATCTCTACAATTTAGACCTATCCCAGGCACAAAATGGCTCAAATAACCTCAGCATTTTTTTTCTATAAAGGACATTTAACACCAAATTGCAAGAAAAATTTAAGACATCCACAGACTTGGACTCCACTCAGAGCTGTTGTTCCCAGGGACTTATGCAATAGGCAGAACCACACACCCCCTTCTATCAGGGTTCCCTTTACTTGATGGTGCAGTGAAGGGGTGATTATAGTCATTGTTTTGGAGGTAACTTGGTCATAATCCCAAATCCCAGTGAAAACTCAGAAACTTATTAGGACTGAGGTGTACATTCTCAGTCAAAATGGGAATATTAACTAATCCAGCCCCAATTTTCCCTTTAAAAAAACATGCTCAGTCATCCCATATTTTGAATGTTCATGGCAAAACGACATGATATGGTATGTGGGTTTTGAAAACATAGCTTATTCACTGCTTGTTAACAGTTTATGTATCTGATAGGTGAGGTTGAGAGCACATGCAAAAATGCACAAGAAGTTACAATTAAAAAATTATTAGCAGCCAGGCACAGTGGCCACACCTGTAATCCCAGCACTTTGGGAGACTGAGACTGGAGAATAGCAAGTTCAAAGCCAGCCTCAGCAATGGCAAGGTGCTAAGTGACTCGGTGAGACCCTGTCTCCAAATAAAACATACAAAAACAATAGGGCTAGGGATGTGGCTCAGTGGTGGAGTACCCCTGAGTTCAATCCCTGGTACCAGGAAAAAAAATTATTAGCAGCCGGGAGTGGTGGTGCGTACCTGTAATCTCAGTGGCTCAGGAGGCTGAGGCAAGAGGTTTGCGAGTTCCAAGTCAGCTTCAGCAAAAGCGAGAAACTAAGCAACTCAGTGAGACTCTGTCTCTAAATAAATTTTTAAAAATAGGGCTGGGGATGTGACTTAGTGGCTGAGTATCCCTGAGTGCAATCCCCCCCAAATTATTAGCACATTAAGAGAAGTTTGAAATCATGGAGGCCATGGGAAGTCTTAAAATGGCATCCTAATCAACCCCCACATCCTAGTGAACTTGGAGGTTGACTCACCCAGCTCAAATTCTCACTTTTAATGTTGGTATGCTGAAGATACCAGTCTAAGATATTCCCTACAATCATGATAGGTCTTGCAGCTATTGGAGATTGAAGCTTGGGGTCTAGTGGTTTCAATGACTTTAACAGATTCCCTTTAATCGATTATGAGATGCTGTAATGTGCATCAGAATCACCTGAAGCCCTTGTGAAAACATGGTTCTCTGGCCCCATCCAGAGTTTCAGGCTCCACAGGTCTCAGGTAGAATCTGAGCATCTGCTTTCTAATGAGTTCTCAAGAGACGCCAAGTTGTTGATCCTGGGGCCACACTTGGGAGAACCATGGCGATAAGGTATAGAAAATAAAATAAACAGGGAATCTAAAAATATTTATAATTTTTTAAAGAGAAAAGACATATAATCTATGTTTATGAATTTATTACACATATATACCTACTGAAAGTGATGTTTCTCTTAGGCACCACATAAAAATTAATCCAGGGCCACTGAGCCACTGAGCCACATCCCCAGGCTTTTTGTTATAGTGTATGTAGAGATAGGAGCTTGCTAAGTTGCTTAGAGACGTGCTAAGTTGTTGAGGCTAGCTTTGAATTCCTGATTCTCCTGCCTCAGCTTCCCAAGCTGCTGCAATGACAGGTATGCACCACCTTGGCTTAGAAATGTATTTTAATCAAACCCAGAAGTTCTGCTTTAGATAGCTTGACTTAAATAGTAGCAATAGGGCACACCTGTAACTCCATTTAGACAAGCTCTGGCAAACTTCTGGTCTGTGGTGCAGGCAAAATCAAGGGGTAAGGAGAGGCTTCAGGATCTGTAACAGGGAAAAGGGACATGCTACTAGTAGACTAAAAAAGTGCTTAGAGGTTACAAGCAGGTCAGCCAACCCCAAAGCCACACACAGCCCTTGTGGCAAGCAGGCTTGGGACACCTCCTACAGGCAGCTCATGGAAGTGCTCCTGTCTGGCTGATATGGATGCAAAGGTGGAGAAAATCACCAAATGTGAGCAGGCTCAATCTAATGTGCATTTACAGAGGGTGGTGGTTCTCCTGATCTTGGAGCTTGGTAGACATAGACTTCACACAGGGAGCGTATGTGCATGCGCGCAAATGGGAGCCGGTGTCAACCTCATCTGTGGTCATAGCATCTGCTCACCTGGGACACTGCTCATTGGGCGTCACACTCCCCGCCAGGCTCAGCTCCGGGAGCAGCAGGGGCTCCCCTGGCCGCCTCCTCCTGTGGGCTGCTCGCTCCCTCACCCTCTGCTCCAGCTCTCCCGGGTCAGTGGGCTCTGGAGGGACGGGCTTCACGGGATCCTCCCCCGGAGGGGGCTCCTCTGTCTCCTCCTCCGGGTGTTCTTCCGCTGCCTCTTTCTTTTTCTTCTTCTTGGCTCTCTGTAGGGTAAGAGGCACAGCCTGACGTCAAACAGGAGTTTGGAATTTCCTTTTAAGAGCAGTCTCCAGCGCTACATAGAGCTGGAGGCAAACCCAGCCCATCTCCCCTGGCCACGCTCACTTGCCACCTGCCCTCTCTGGGCCTCAGTCCTCTCACCCAAGCGGAGACAAGCGTGGGAAGCTCCTCCCAGGCTGCTGACATGAGATGATGCCTGCCTGGTACCTGCGGCCTGGTGCCAGAAAAGAGCTTAGAAATGGAGCTCTTAGCTGGGCGCAGTGGCGCAAGCTTGTAATCCCAGCCCTTAGGGAGGCTGAGTCAGGAGAATCGCGAGTTCAAAGCCAGCCTCAGCAATGGCGAGGCGCTAAGCAACTCAGTGAGACCCTGTCTCTACATAAAACACAAAATAGGGCTGGGGATGTGGCTCAGTGGTCGAGTGCCTCTGAGTTCAATCTAGTACCAAAAAAAAAAAAAAAAAAAAAAAAATGTAGCTCTTTGGGTGCTCCTGAATACTGGTTCTCCAGGCCAGTGATACGGATCAAAATTAATGTCAGGCTTGAGAGCAGCAGGCGTTGCAGGTCACCCTGATCTTCTGTTGCCCCTGGATTCAGTTTTGCTGGGTCCTGTGCATAGTTACATAGTTTTCTTAGGGAAACGGAGGTGCTCTACATGCAATGCAATAACACATGTAAAATCCCTAGCATTGTGCTCCACATGTTAGCGATTACTATGTTATTGTTTGTTCACACAAACAAGAGTGCTAGCACCAAGCTCTGGACAAGACTGGCTCTGCTGCCAGCTAGTCGGGTGGTTTTTTAAAACAAATGCATTAACCAGTCAATTCCAGTGGAGTCAGCCAGAGACCCCAGGATGCCAGTCCAGTTTCCCTCCTGCTGTCTTGGGGGCCACCCTCCTGTGTCCTCCCTACCAGCCCAGTTCCAGTCCCAGCCCTGTTCACAAACTTGGGCTTTCTTCCAAGCTTTCCATTGCTGGTATGAAGTTCTGTAGTCTTCCATCTTCTGTTCGTACTCTTCTGTGTGTTCTTCCAACAATTCATTAATTTCAGCTTGAATTTCTGCTTCATATGCTTCTTCATCAGCTTTTTGGTCAACTTTTTCCCTTTAAATTAATTTACAGCACCTTAGTTATTTCTTAGAATTAAGCAAGAGAGTAAGAATCACAGAAAATGGTTATTCTGGGTTTGCTATGAAAAGGCTTATTCTGGGTTCCTCCTCTAAAAGTGTTGTACATATTACCACGACCCTATGGGGAAGACTGTCAGCCCCTAAATAGGTGACTACAGCACAGAGAAATTATGTAATTTGCCCAAGAACACACAGTTGGTGAGTGGTGGAGCTAGAGTCTGAGCCCAGTCTACTAACCTCTCAGCAGTAATGCCTCTCTGGGTTAAATGACCCACATGGGCTGCTGACACAGTGCCTGTAAGTCCTCAGCCCACAGCGTAGAAGTTTCATTGTAGTGACTTTATTAACTCTCGCCACATCTCTGAGGAACCACTTGATTTGGTTGCTACAGAGTCCCTGAGACCACTGTTTTGACATTGGCTTGATGATGTGAATTTTTCTCTGATGATTTTGCTGACATTCCCTAAGGAGATAAACTCAAGCTAAGGTTTCCCATGGTCTGTTCTGTAGAGCATTAGTTCTGGGAGATGTCCTGCCATCAAAAGGCGTAATGGCCACATGAGCACTACATCGATCATTGTGAAGGTTTCCATACTGATGTCTATCTGGAGGCCTCTGTGTGTTCACCAACAGTGAACACACATGCTCTGGGTGGGGCATGGCAAACACCCAGTGCTCAAATCCCGCCCAGCACTTTGCAGGTGGTGCACTTATGACTGCTCTTTCTGATGCAGTCTCGTTACCAAGTTCTACACTCTTAAATTTCCTCCATACGTTTTAGATAAACTTAGTCAAGTGTCTAGAGCTGAGGAATCTCTAGTGGTTTAGCAGAGAGCAGTGCCCCAAGGCACAAGCTCTTACAAGTCTCTGGGTTAACTACCAAAGAAATCCCTTGAGATACACAGGAGTACCTGACATTTCTAGACCTTAGGAAAATTTGGCTCCCCAATTAAGATCTATCTCTGATATGTAGAGAACCATTCCCTTTTCTCATTGTTAATCAGAGGCATGAATAAACTAGTTGAGCTTTAGCTTATTTTTTGGCAGGAGAAATCATGCTTTAGGTGGATAGACAAATCGAGAATGTAAAAAAAAAGAATGTGAAAAAAAATTTGGCTATAATTACTTATGTATAAATTTCCTAAAGACATAGGTATGCAGAAAGGGAGGGAGGAAAGGAGAAAATGAAGGAATGAAGAAACAAAGGAACCAGGAGGAAGGAGAGGGAAAGGAGAATAAACTGGCAAAGACTTATTCATTGCTTTTGTGTGGGAGGGGTAGCCTAGGAGATGGAATTGGGAAGCCCAAAACACTAGAACTTCTGGGAGACATCTGTGGTTTTTGTGGGACAGAATGTCTGAATTTTTCATTAGCCAATTAACTGAGCAGACAAATGGCTAACCTGAGCAGAAATGGTAGGTGCTCTTTTGGGTACCAGCTATCTAAAAAAAGCACCCATGATTTCTGCTCAGACTCACCATTTCTACTTTCAGGTATATTTCTGGAAATCTTGGGCACATTTATCCTGAGGAACAATCCAAAAGTGTCTACAGAAATGGTATCTATTAATAGTTGAAATACAGAATCAACTTTAATGCCAATCATTATTAAACTGGATAAATTTTGCTATGTTCATGTAATAAAAATTTTAAAAGCAAAGAGAATGAGCTACAGCTATGCACTCTCAAGTAGATGAACATCAGATAACACCAAAGAAAAGAAGTATGCATGTACCAAAGACTATACACAATATTCTGATTGCAAAATTATAAAAGTGAAGAGATAAGATCACAGAAGTCCTGAGTATTGTTACTTCTGGGGTACAGGGTAGGGGTGGGGCTGGTAGAGAGGGGAACCCGAAGCTGTCCTGGTGCCTATCATGTTTCATTTCTTGGCCTGGGGAGTGGTTACAAGGCTAACCATTTGTCATTTTTTAAACCTTATCTATCTTACACATTTTTCTTGATGTATGACATAGCCCAATATAATGATAATAATAATAACAATAATAATATAAAAAAGAAAACCTACTTTCTCAAAACAAGCTTCAAGGGTGTATTTGTAAACCTCTGGAACTCTCGAAGGGATTTCATCTCTTTCCAGACTTTAATGAGGGTCTTCAGCAAGTTTCTGTCTTTCTCTTGTTCGGCATCACGCAGTTTTCTTGTTTCCCTACAAGATATAATAATATATGAAATGTGTATTAGAGTTATTTAGATGTGTTTGCAAACGAAAGTGAAATGAACGCTACAATGATGGTATATTCAACTAGATAGCGACAAAATTTTTAGACTGTACTAGAAAACCGAATACCAATGTGAATTTGAAGGCAATAGGTTGCTGATCCGTTTTTGAGAGGTTTATTTGATTTTGTTCTTTCTAGGTGAATCTGACTTCAATGAAACTAAATTATCTTTAAATTTTTTTATTAGAATTATGCACCCTTAAACTAACAACCTCCGCTGTGGTTATAAAAATAAGGGACCCAGCAGTAAAGAGTTCTCAGGGACTAAATTTTTGTAAACACAGCAAAGAATGTGGCTATTGTAGTTAACAGCAAAACACTAAAGGTTTTCTGTCAAAAGAGATCACGGGTTCCCTGCTGAGCAGATGAAGTAATGTTATTGCATGCCTTGGAGAATTTTCAGTGCTAATGAAATGGCCCATATTCTTGGCTTGACCTGAAGAGGCATCATTTGAAAATGCTTTCATCTTTATTTCCATTTTAAAGTGTATGTGAAGTGTTTAATACCTTATTTTAATTCCTCTTTATGAATGATAGCCAGATCCAAATCCAAAATGTACCATATTATGTCATCAATGAGTTAGTTAATTAATGAGACACGTATTTAATTTTTGAACAAATGCCATGTATCGTTCCCAGGTACCCAGAAGTGTCTTGGAGAGATGTCTCTGACCCCAGGGAGTTGACAGTTCAGCTCAGGAGGCGCACACACTCATAAATGATGAGGACAGGACATGAGTTTGCCTGAGGGACTGTCACAAGGACTGAAGGGAGCGTTGAAGACCTGAGGGAGGCCCGAGTCTGGAAGCCCCAGTTTCACGATGACTCAGCTTGTAGAGAAGCAAGGAGGCCTGGGTTTCTAATGGTTCAACTGGAGGCAGCAGAAAAGGAAGATGGCAAAAGATGATAGCCAGCTAGTGGTTGGGTAGCCCAGATCAGGACTCTCTGAAGTGCCAAGAAAAGCAGAACAGTGACAAAGTAGAAGATACATTCTCCTGGAGGACAGTCAGGCGCAGTGGCGAAGGGTGCAGCTGTTGAAGCAGACCACCCAGGTCTGAGTGCTGGCTTCGCCCTTTAGTAGCCGACCTTGGACAAGCTGCTTTACTTCTCCATGCCTGTCTATAAAACAGGCACCCTAGCAGAGCCCACCTGCTGGGGCTTTGGGAGAGTAGAAGAGTTTCTGCATTCTGTGCTCAGAACTCAGCTGGAGCCCCAGTATGTGGTGCTCAAATGTTGTCATTAGCAGGTTGCCTGTTCCTTTCTTTGGCCTTCAGCTGCTACCTCTTCTGCCTTAGTTTTCAAAATTGCAACATAAAATGACTTTACCAAGTTACAGGACCCCTCAGGCTTTATGATAAATTTAAAAAATATTTAAAAATATTTTTTCTACTTTCTTTTTTGGTTCCTATCAAAATAGTTTCCCAGGAACACTAAAAAGAACTCTCAGGGAGAAAAATTTGACACCTGAGCTAAGGGAGCAAAGAATCCCCAGAAAATGTTTAATTAAACATTAAACTTGTGGCCAGAGCTGTGGAGGAAGAGGGGAACACACTTTGAGTAGGGAGGCAGGGGTCGATTTGCAACCTGATGCGGATGGTCTGGAGTGTGGAAGGATGCCCAGCTCAGAGACAAGGGTTTGGGAGCCACTGACATCTACGTGATTTTGAAAACCACCAGCATGAAATGTCTCATAGTTTTGGCTTGACCTAAAGTGGATTCATCTAGGAAAGAATGTAAATTTTAAAAAGGTTAAAAGGAAAACAAACACACCTCAGGAACTCTGAATACCTATGCAGAGGAGGAAGATCAGGCAAAGGATGAAGAGAAGGCAGCTGTCTACAGAAGGACAAGGACGTCAGGAGAGGGAAGAGAACACCTTAATGGGCAAGGAGCGGGGACAGTATCAGTGCCCAAGAGCTGAGAGGGCTGCAGATGACTTAGGGGCCATGGAGCACAGGAGTGGGAGAGGCTTGGTTGAAGGGGCCAACGGCACAGATAGGAAATGCTTTCCAGAAGTTTGGCCATGCAGGAAAGTACTGATACAAAGTGGTAGCTGGATGGGCACCTGGGGTTCAAGATTGTGCACATCTCGGGTAAAGTCTCAGTAGAGAGAAATAAAATGTTTTGGGAACTTTCTTCCTTGAATATATGGGAACTTTCTTCCTTGAATATCCTGATTTCAGTTTGGAGGACAAAAACTACAGTTATGATGCTGCTATGGAAAATAAAATATGAAACTAAAGAAGTTGGCCCAGGTTAACTGGACCAACAGAGGGCTCAGCTGGTGCTTGGGGTGGGGAGCTCTGGGGGCTGCTGATCAGCAGATGGTAGGGGTTTAAGGAAATGGGCCCGCTAACAGAGACATCCAGGGATAGATTATCTGCCTAGAATTTGTTTTACCATAGAAGGAAAAGTCACTAAGGACTGAAATCCCTTCTCTCTCTGGGTCATAAATGCTAACTCTCAGAGATTTTCATCTCTAGGAGTGACAGAACTATAGCAAAGGGCTTGTAATCAACGAGTCCACCAGGCATTGCCTAACACAGGCCTGCTTTTATTTATTTATTTATTTATTGGGGTACCTGGGATTGAACTCAGGGGCACTCAACCACTGAGCCACATCCCCAGCCCTATTTTGTGTTTTATGTAGAGACAGGGTTTCACTGAGTTGCTTAGTGCCTCACCATTGCTGAGGCTGCCTTTGAACTGGTGCTTCTCTTGTCTCAGCCTCCAAAAGTGCTGGGGTTACAGGCGTTCGCCACCATGCCTCACTTTGCTTGCTTTTGAATAACAATGAGTAAATATAATTTCATATAAATAATGATTGGTTTCAGAACAACCTGATGTCACTTTTTTCTCACCCAATTTGTACTAAACCAAAAATTATTCTCACATTGAGACTGCAATGATTTCCTTTTAACATAAAAAATTAATTTTCATTTTTCAGTCTGAGGATGTAGCTCAGCGGTAAAGCATTTGCCTAACATGCATGAGGCCCTGAGGGCTTCCATCTCTAGCACTGCAAAAACAGATAAAAACTTTTCATTTTTAAACACGCCCTTCATGTTCTCCAATTATAGCATACAAACCAAATTAATTTCTGCTTTGCTGGAAGAATTTCTAGCTCAAGGCTAGATCACAAAAAGCAAAAGATACACTGGAACTCCTTGATTTATTTCCTATTTTAAGAATTTGTTCTCTGAAAATACTTACAGGCAAATACACAGAGGAATTTTCATTGTAGTGCAATTTACATAATAAGAAATAGGAATAAAGCCTTCAATTTGGGATTGAATAAACCACATCAATCCACATACACCCACATGTGAATGATAGGGACTTAGACGTATTTTTAAGAGGGAAAGTTCTAAGATACATCATACATAAAAAGCAAGCTGCAAAATGTCACATGCAATATTCCTTTAAAATAAAATACATACACATAACAACATCAGTACAGAGAATTGGCAAACAACTGCTAACCAGGACTTCCCTCAGGGAAAGACTTTAGATGATGTTAGCATTTTACATTCTACATTACTTTCTTGTTGGGCAATGATCAGGGTTTTACTTTTTGTATTTTTAAATAATGAATAATTTGAAGAAACAGAAAAGTGCAGATAATAAATAATAGGACACTCATTGACACGTTGTCTCCTTGACTCAAAATTGTTTTAGATGAAATGCTACAGCTACATTTGAAGAGCCTCTTCATTCCATTCCCATCCTTTCCTCCCTGGAGGAGGAAACTGGCATTTGTCTTTTCTGGATATATCATACTCGTGGGTGCCTGCAACAAATGGGTACAGTGGCAGGTGTTCTTTAGGTGTTCTTTAGGTGTAAGCGATAGCATACTGCAAGTATCCTTGGACATCTGATTTTTTTCATTCAATATTATTTTCTTTTTTATCCACATTGCTATGTGCAGATCTAATTCATTTATCTTAACTGTGGTATAGATGTGCACTGTAGACCAAAGTGTGTTCCTGCAGGATTGGCTTATTTCTGGCTTCTTATTTTTGTAAGTGACACTCTGCACATCTTTGTAGATGTCACCTTGTGTATGTGCACACGTGACTCCTTAGATTTGCACATTTAAAGCAGGTTTGCTGGGTTCCCACTGAGGGGCAACTTCAACACTTTTTACTAATCTATGGTTGTGCTACTCAAAGTGGTGGTTGTAGGGATTTTTGCTTATATCTGCAGAGAATGGGAGTTGTTATTTCCTCACATCTTCCTTCATGTTATTGAACTTCAAAATTTTGTGTTAATATGATGGATGCATCTCATTATTTCATTTGGCAAAATTTCGTATGTATTCAGTGCATTCGGGAAAACTAATCAAAAAAATAAACATTAAACAAGTGTACATCTAACAGGAAAAAAAAAAGCAAATAGTTGCAATTACAAACTTTACTCACCGAATTTCAGACTTATATTCATTGATGGTTTTTTGGTTTGTATCAAGAGACTGCTGAGGTGTTTCTGGATGAAGGCTGGTCTGAATAGCATTTCTTAGAGCTTGGAGCTTTAAAAGATATGGATACAAGCTTTGCATTAGAATCTCCAGCCCTATGGCACACACTGTGACTGGACCCACCCGGCTCTGCTAGACAAAGTGGTGTGAGCATGGGTGATGTTCAACTACGCAGCTGTCTCCAGACTTTCACCAAAATGAACTTTGACATAGAACTATTCTATCTGTTCTTAAAAATCTATAATAATAATACATAGTGTTTGTCCATCCTTGTTCTGTGGCTCAAATAATTAAGTTACTCATGAGAAATACTACTTTTATGTGAATATCTCAGAAATCAGTTTACTTTCAAAGCTCACAGTGGGTCTTTCTGCATTCAGGACACATCATGGTATCCTTGTGATATGAAGGAATCATAAAATTATAGACCCATAACAAAAGGTATTGTAGATCAATCTCTTATTTGGCCAGTAAGCTTGAAAACCAGCGCACGAGACTAAAAATTGCCTGTAGTCAAAATTACCCATGAAAATCCCATGTGATAGTATTGCATTGGAAATAAATCCAAATGGTGGCCATTCCTTTGAGCATCAGTTGAAGTGGCTGGCTTGTTCAGGTGCAACCTTCTGTCAGCTACATGTGAAAATGAGAATGTCTCTAAAGACAGATTTTCAAGTCACTAGGGGTCTCAGGAACTGCACTCATTTTGGCAAGTAAAAGCCACATGTCTTCCATCTGATACCATTTCTCGCCACACCACTTTAAGGTGCATGAGTGCCACTTGTTAAATATACACCATTGATACCCATCCTTTGCCTCTAGGCAGAACAAGGTGTCACATGCCCCAGACAGAGAAAGTTCTTTTTTGTTTTGTTTGAATCCTTTGAGCCCATCAGAAGAACTTGCCCCAACAGCCAGAAGCATGGAGAGCAAATGTACCTTATCCGTAAGAAATTTTGCCTTGTTTCTCTGCTGTCTT
Source organism: Geosciurus inauris (assembly GCA_004024805.1). Taxonomy (NCBI): domain Eukaryota; kingdom Metazoa; phylum Chordata; class Mammalia; order Rodentia; family Sciuridae; genus Geosciurus; species Geosciurus inauris. The sequence goes on from PVHX01006398.1 coordinate 95,704, forward strand.
GCAAGGTACTGGTCATATAACTGGGCCAGTTTCGCTGCCAAAACATGCTCTCGGCTAAAACAGGGGTGATGAGTAAAGAGTAACCCTGAGATATCAATGTCCAGTTGGAAATTTCCAGGAGGGTCTCCAGATCCGACCATGTGCTTGCTGCTGTGCACATACTTCACGGCCTGCCGAAGAAAACGGGGAGCGGGTGGGACACGGTTAAAGCTCTTACTGGGTAATAATGGTCTCATCGTCCAGTGGAAGCAGTCAGGTACAAAGACTGGACAGGTACATCTGTCCAGTAAGATGGAAGGTGCTTGTCACCTATTGAGGGTCCTGCTTTTTTGGAGTACTTGAAAAGGAAAATAAAAGACCAGGACTGAGAAAAGAAACCACTTCCTTCTCGATTTCCTACATTTTCAGACTTATTCTCCAGTCAACTCTAATCCTGTTTCTTGAAAGCTTGGGCTTTGGAGCTGGTGACCTTGAAATTCTTTTAATGTGAGAAGCATAGACTCTAGTCCAAAACTGCTCATTATTTGGAACATAGAAATACTTCCATGTAACTAAAATTTTAAAACATGTGGAAAAGTTTTTGTTTTGTAGATAGCAGCAAGAGACTCACATTTTCTTAAGGCAGTTGATGCTGGCACCCAGTTTTTCTGGGGAGGCATGAGTCAGTATTTCAAATAACAAAGGAAATGGGGTGGAAACTGCTAAGCCAGGGGTGTAAAAAAACAGGAAAGGCAATTCCCAGTGAGAATTTCTTGGATTATTTGGTGTATAGTGTAACAGATAAATCTTTGTCTTCCATAAAATCTTCAAAATACCCTACATCAATCACCATTGGTGATTGAGGCGGGAGCTTAAAGATGGAGGAGGGACCTCTTTGCTGTTGGGTGTTTATTTTCTCTCCTGGTCATAGACACTGGCTAGAGTCAGGATGTGGTGGTTTGAGACAAGTCACTCCATTCTTCTCTTTTGCAGATATGAGTTTGGGAAGCTGTTTGTGTTGTCTGAAAAATGGTAATAGAAGTTATGTGGGTGAATGCTTTATTTACAAGTTATAAAGTTAAATAGAAATTGTAAAATCTCTAGTTGGAACTGAAGGGTCAGTCCTTGAGACTGTGGGTAACAGGATCTATCATCTCTTCATTTAATAATTCTGGAGGTTATCATGTCACAATGCGGGATTGGGCCAGAAGTCTTGGATTCTAGCCCTAGCTAAACTGCTCTGGGGCCTTATGTAACGTGTTCTCTAGGCCTCTGTATCTTCATCTACAGAAATGGGATGCTGAGGAAAAGGATTCAAGTAGCATATTGTGGATCACTAGACCTAACATAAAGCACTTCACATTGTCATTTCATTTATTCAAGATTAATGGGTGCTTGCAAGGTAGTTAGGGTTCATTTCAAACGGCAATCAGTTTAGAGGGGAAGAAAGCCTTGGTATTTGAACAGATATGCAGAAGAGGTGTAGGAACCCAGAATATGGGATTTCAGCACTTGAGTCCCATGATTATAAGATATTAATATTATTTCCTATCAGAAAAGGGGTGAGCCACATGTGTACATATGTGTACATGTATGTGCAATATTATAGAAATATATGCCCATTTGTTTTATAATGTGATCTGATTTTCAGTTACTACTAGTCATCAAAATAGTTGCCAATATTTGCATTTGCAGTGAAGTCGATCTGTGAGTCTGTTTACCAGTAAACTCGTAGCTATATTGTATGCTTCCTGTTTCATGCTGGTGATCACAATAAAGAATATTTGAGTTTATTTCATTTTAGCCATTTGATTTCATACTCGTTTCTAAATTAATAGGCTATTAATATTTAAGATTTATGATTTCTTATGGGATTTTGATACAGTATGTCCTACATTTATATTCATGATATATCATTTTCTTCTGTAAAATAACATTTTCTCTGATATTGTTGATGAGAACTTTTATAACTTTTTATTTTGAAAAGTGTCCTTGTAAAAAACTGATGTGTTCACAAATCTTGGAGGCTTGAACAGGAATGGATTAACTTAGCACCTTCTAAAATATGTTCTATTTCCCAAATCTGCTTCCCAAATCTGCATGAGCCCATGTTCTAATTATTGCTGGTGGTCTCTGCTGTAAGCTTAGCTCAAACAAGGGGGAAGAGCTTCCAGGACCCCTGGTGCCATCAGACTGGACTGCTCAAAAGACTCCGCCTCGCTACCTGTTGGAGAGCAAGACCTAATTCCTTGTCTGTTTATGGCATTTGTCCTCCTTTGTTATATGTTGAGAACTGTCATGACCCCTGTAGCAACACTTTCTCCTAAGCATCTCCACTTGATGTACAGAAGTCACCCCTCCTGGGTCATCTCCCACTGATCTTTCACACCTTAGGCAAGCCCTGTGTGGCCTTTCAAAGGCAAGCTCTGGTCATCCATCAGTATCCTAACACTTGAGGCTACATTAATGAAGGCCCCTTTCTTCTCTCTTTCATTGAGGTAAAAGTATTCAGTTATAACCTGTGTTGGTGTCAGAAGTTTGTAACCTGCCTGTGGCCACTACAGGTCTGATGACCACCCAGATGACCTGGAATAATTAAAGGATTGCTCCCTCACAAAAAGATGTACAACTACACGTCAGTTCGCAGATGTAATGGAAAATTCTTCTCAGGTTGCTCTGTGCTTGCTGATTCCAGTCTAGCCTTTCCTCCTTCCCTGGAGTTCCGCAGCTGTGAGATCACTAGGATTTGGCTCTCAGGTTCCTTCTTGTACTCTTCTTGATATGAGTAAGCAACATTGGTAGATGGCTTCTATTTAATTGGAATGCTACCTGTGTCACCTGTACCTTGAATCTCCTTCCTCAAATCTGCATTACCTCATGTTCTAGTTGTTGCTGATGCTCGTGGCCTTAAGCTCAGCTCAATTAAATATAAAAGGCTTCCAGGACTCCCAATGGCCATGGAGCTAAACTGCTCAAAACACCCCAACACTATGCCTATGAGGGAGAAAGACTCCTAGTTCTTTTTGTTGTTGTGTCTGTTTTCTTCTCATACGTATTGAGAACTATCCCAAAAACAGTAGCAATTACCTCTCCCAAGGACAGATGGTATTTATAGAGTGTATTTCATTGTGAAATTGACTTATTTTTCAGACTTCAATTGGAAAACTGAAAACCAGAACTATAAGAGGTGATGTGTATGGATTATCTGTTGATATTCTCAGAATGTTCCAAGATGCTTATCAATGGATTAAGAAATTCAAAGTTATACAGAAAAATAATAATTATTGGTGGTATTAAAATGTGTTTCTACATTTATCCTAGGAAAATAGTAGCAACCAAGTTCAAGTTCAGTCTGCATCTGTAGTAGATTCTGAAACTAGTCTGGGTTTCCCTGGGGAACTTTCCCATTTTTTTCCCCTAGGGACATGCCATGTCTCTTTGACCACATGGTTGGTTGGGTACATGATCTATTTACAACTACCCTTGGTATTGAAAATGAAATGTGGGAAAATATGATCCTTTTCCTCTGGAGTTGTTAAGCCTGGCCGTCAAAGGTTATGGAAGAGTAGCCCGCTTGCACTAGGAGATAATGAGGCCCAGCAGCATTCAAGGAAAACCAGAAAAAAGAGCAGAAGAGGGAGAGTCCTGCTGGGCTCAAGACTCTGGTCCCAGCTTGAGTCCTGGTTCCTAAAGTTCCTTCTTTAGTTTTGTGGTTTATCCTGAAATACTTCCCAGTTTTCTGGCCACCAAGTTCCTTCTTTGCTTAAGCTCATTTGCATTAGGTTTCTGTCATTTCAACCCAAAGAGCCCTGACTAACACAGTTTATAGGACATAGTAGGCGACCAAGACTTGGGTGAAAAGTTGGGAAGAAGAGCGGAAGAGGAAAGCGATAATTCTATCGAGTGGTAGCTATCAAGGAGGTTGGGATCCTGACAAATTCCTTCAGTGTTTACAGTTCTGAAAGGAGCAGCTCCTACACATCGCAGCACCTTTAACATCTGATTCCATCTCTGTCTCCCACACATGGCACAACCTCTGTAAGGCCAAGTTTGAATGTTGCTACCTGTGTGATCCCGGAGCTTAGCCCCACTGAGAGCACAGTAGACGTTCAGTTACAGATGGACAGAATAAGACAGCAAGGAGGAAGAAGGAGGGAAGGAAGGGGGCTCTGAGGGCTGTTTTTCAATTACTCCAAGCTATTTCACAGTTGGAATTATGCAAACTGCATTTTATAGTATGTTTTACCTGCAGTGTCCCGTTTGACTTTATTAGTAGTGGTAGTAGGAGGAGGAGAAGGAGGAGAAGTACTATTTTGTCACTGCAGATTGAACCCAGGGGTACTTAAACCACGAAACCACATTCACAGCCTTTTTCATATTTTTTGTTTAGACACAGGGTCTCAGTTGCTTAGGGCCTTGCTAAGTTGCTGGCGCTGGCTTCGAACGTGCAATCTCTCTGTCTCAGCCTCTGTGTACCACCGCACCTGGCTCCACTTGGCATTTTTATTTTTGGATTAGTTCTTTCTTAAAATGTGATAATTGTATTCTTTCTCATTTGAAACTTACCTTTTTTTCTCTGTATGATATACTAATCTCTTTTTGAATTTCTCTGTCTTTAATGGTCTCTTCTCAATTTAGGAACAGCAGAGTATTTCACTTTTAGAAATGATGCTTTCGGTCATTAAAGAAAATGTTCATAATTAGAGGGATGAAAAACACCCCCCCACACCCCCAAGGTACTGGGAACTGAACTCTTTACTTTTTAGATAGGGTCTTATTATATTGCTAAGACAGGACTTGAATTTGAGATCCCCCTGCCTTAGCTTCCCAAGTAGCTGGAATTACAGGTGTACCACCCATGTGCAACCATAACAACTTCTTTCTAAATAAAACTCCTTTTCCAAAATAGATCATATGTTATGTCACAAAGCCAGTCTTAGCAAATACAAAAAAATAGAGATTCTACCCTGCATCCTATCTGACCACAATGGAATAAAATTACAAATTAATGACAGATTAAAAAGCAGAAACTACTCCATCACCTGGAAACTAAATAATATGCTATGGAATGATGCATGGATAACAGAAGACATCAAGGAAGAGATAAAAAAATTCTTAGAGGCAAATGAAAACTCCAATACAACATATCAAAATCTCTGGGATGCCATGAAGGCAGTGCTAAGAGGAAAGTTCACAGCACTAAACTCATATATTAGAAGAAGTAAAAGCCAACAAATAAATGAATTGACTCTTTGACTCAAAGCCCTAGAAAAGGAAGAGCAAATTAACACCTAAAGAACTAGAAGACAGGAAATAATCAAAATCAGGGCTGAAATCAATGAAATTGAAACAAAAGAAACAATTCAAAAAATTGACAAAACAAAAAGCTGGTTCTTTGAAAAAATAAACAAAATTGACAAACCCTTAG
>PVHX01006399.1:0-87880 GCA_004024805.1 Geosciurus inauris
ATTGCAAAACTGTGGAAGCAACCCAGATGTCCTTCAATAGATGAATGGATAAAGAAACTGTGGTACATATACACAATAGAATATTATTCAGCAATAAAAGAGAATAAAATTATGGCATTTGCAGGCAAATGGATGGAATTGGAAAGCATTATGCTAAGTGAAGTAAGCCAATCCCAAAAAACCAAATGCCAAATGGTCTTTCTGATTAGTGGATGCTGATGCATAAGGGAGGTGGGAATGGGAAACATAAGAGAAATAGAGGAACACTGGACGTGACATGGGGGAAGTGGGGGGCAGGAAAGGGGAATGGATATAGTAAAGATGGTTGATAAAAAAATATATATATATATATATATATACTGTTCATTGAAAGTGCATATAAAGGTGTTTAATGTGAAGAATTTAATCTGCTTATAATTTTGTGCAAAGTTAGAAAAATTATGATTGTAACAATTTTTTTCTATTTGCCTCAACAAATGTTTTCAGTGAACAGAGTGTACAGCTTCTGAAAATTTGTTTTTTTCTGTTATGTTTGATGGCATGTATTAAAATGCAATTTTTGAGAAAAAAATTAAAAAATTAAAATAAAATAAAATAAAATGGTCCAAAAAAAGAATATTTAAAATGTAGTAGCACTATAAAAGAAAATGCCTATACTATAGAGAATTTATCATATTAATAATTTTCTAAAATTTTACCTTAATAAATAGACAAAAAGTATGTGCTGTATTTTGCCACCATTAGACCTAATACAGTTTGGTCCCTAGTGTGCTACTACCCTCAGATTTCTCCTCTGGGCCTAGGCCTTGAACCAGCCCTTAAACCTTCCCACACCACATTTTCAAGTGCTTTTCTTCCTTTGTCCAGCCCAATACAGATTGGCAGAGTTGTTCAGGAAAAGCAACCTAAGATTGATCTACTCATTCATCAGCTGCAAATGCAACATAAGGATTCAATCTGGTTTATTAAACCCTGCAAGACACTCTCCTATCCTCTACCCTGTACATAATTTCCAGATGCCTAGATCATGATTCCATGTGTTGGCCCCAGCAGTAGATTCACTAGCAGGTCAATGTAGTATTTCTTTCACAGGAATAAGCTGGCATGGAACAAAATGGTGCTGTATTGGAAATGGTATTTGGAGTGATTCTTGTTCACATGGGACATGAGTTAAAATTCAGAGCTTTGAGGTACATATAGCCCATTCTCAATCTTGAGTTCAAGTCACATGTATGGAATAATTTAATAAAGTCCCTACTGTTAACACTTTCGGTTTACTGTACCCAAGGTCAACAGGGCTAAGAGCAGGTAATTTTCCCCTATGTATTCACCCCACCACCTAATTCAGGTGGACCAAAAGTTGGGCATTCCATCCCCTCTACAGGTCCTTCACCATATATCAGGTAGTCATCTCAGGGTGGATGCAACTAATGTCTTGCAAGAACTTAAGGACTCTCTATGAATTGAAATCTGCTTGGAAATTTTACAAAATTTATGCATTGATAAATGCAAATATTGCTGCATAGTGTTTTAGCAGGAACTGATCTTAGAAATTATGTTAAAGCTGATATTCTTAAGGAAACATTTTTGTGATTGATATGATGCTGTTTGTAAGGTAATGATTTATATTCTATTCATATATTGTAAGTGGAATAGATAAATGTTTTTACAGAATTTGTTATATAGCAAAACTTAACAATAGTTTATTATAATAAAATTTAGTGAAACTCATTTTTGTAATTCTGCTATTTTAAATACTTTGTGGAAATCATTATAACTTACTAGCACCGCATAACCAATACAGGAAATTAGAAAATTCAAATTAATTAAGATTGTCTTGAAAATAACCCAAACTTTTCACAAATTATGCTAACTTTATTTTTGTACTGTGATAAAATCAGGTTGACTTGTAAATCACATGATTATATTAATCTTTTCAAGTATTCATGTTAATTAGAAATCTTATAAAACATTTTGAACCTTAAATTTTACTTAACATTTAAAAGTTTTCAATTTTTTATTTTATCCACTAGATTATCATCACTTTTAATTTCTTTGATTCTTATATTGTCACCCAGTAACCAATCTGTATCTGCAACTTGATTATTTCTCTGAGATAATTCTTTTTAAATCTTAAAGAACCAGCACTGTTTACACATTTGGACTTTTTCTCTTTCCCATTTCTGGAATTAGAGTGCTTTTGTTTTTGTACCTTAACTTTGATTTATGTAAATGCTTATTAGTCTCTATAAATCAATCAGAATAGCAGCTCCAAGAGGTTCTATAATCTCATCCATTAACTTCAAGAGCTAAGCAAAGGAATATCAATCTATATGTTCATAAAACATTTCATAGATATAATAGAAGTCTCTTATCAAACTCTCAGACAGGTAGGAAAATTTGGGCATGGCTGCTTTCTCCATGATGTAAGTCAGTCATTTAACACTGGATTGAATACTAAATAGGGATCACAGTTCAGGCCCAGAAGATACAGATGAGGAAACCAAGGATAAAGATTCTGTACTTAGGGCTGGGGCTGTAGCTCAGTGGTAGAGCACTTGCCTAGCATGCGTGAGGCACTGGGTTCAATCCTCAGCACCACATATAAATGATAAATGAATAAAAATAAAAGATCCATCAACAACTAAAAAAAAATGCAGACATCTTTAAAAAGAAAAAGATTCTGTACTTAGTGGATGTCACGCCATCTTTTTTTGTATTGTTTATCTAATTAGACTGTGCATTCAGCTATAGATTGGTGTTTATTATAGACTTGAGTTTATTATTATACTCTGTTGTTGTCAGAAAGATTTTCTTTCCATCTTTGTATTATGTATTTTGTAGACTTCTCTAGTTCTTTCAGTAAAAAACAAGAAAAAACATCTTTGTAAGGAAAAACCCATAGAAAAAAATTAAGAAAATAAAAGTTATATTTTTACCTGCAGGAAGAGTTCAGACTTCAGAAGAGTGGCTCCCTGATGAAAGGATATATCAGATATTTTTTTAAAAATGTGGTTCTTGACATCAGTTAACAGTGGGAAAAGAGAAGGGCTTTTTAATAACCTTTTCATATCTCTATCTTATCTTTAAAGATATTTATGTTTATGTAGAAGTCAGTGGTGCAAATATCAGAAATAAAGTTCTTTATGTCAGGAAGTTAAAAAGCTGAAAGAAAGGGTACAAGTCTGCATTTATTTGGAGGCGAACAGTGGACAACATGTTATATAAGCTTATTTAATCTCTGGATATGAAATTCTGTTTTCTTTCTTAATTTTCCCTTTCTACGGAAAATGATGTGTTTATAATGGTGTCAAGGAAAGGTTGAATTCTGTCTAGTCAAATGCATATATATGGTACTAAACCATAGATACTTCTTGGAAAGGAAATGTTACAGGTTACACTTTAAATCTGCTATATTTTGACTAAGAATAGGATCTTACATGTATAAGCCATGGGTATAACCTGCCTATACAAGCTGTCACTCCTGTTTTCTCCATTACACCTAATTATGTTGAATTTCTTTAATTATAACAAATACCTGAGATAAATAAATTTAGGAGGAGGGAAGGCTTATTTGTCTCATGGTTGCAGAGGTTTCAGTCCATGGTCAGTTGATCCAGTTGCTTTTTGGGTCTTTGCAAAGACAGTACGCAGCAGCAGGAACACATAGTGAAAGATGTTCTTCAACTCATGAGGATGGCCAGGAAGTAAAAGAGAGACAGAAGGAAGGAAGAGTCCCTTCGAAGGTATTCTCTCAAGATCTAACTTCCTCCAAAGGCCCCACCACCTCCCAGTAGTGCCACAGGCTGGCAATCAAGGTGTTAACACATAAGCCTTTGGGGGACAATTTAGATCCAAACTATTTCATTGCTCATCAGAGTGGAGGTTTGCAGACCATAGTGTCACAGCTACACTTTATTTCCTTTAAAAATGAAAGAATATTAGAACTGACAATAAAATACAAGTAGGTAATTGAGCTGTCTAAAGTAGATATGTCATGTAGAATGAAAATAGGAATTACCAGCTCAAAAAAAATCTTGGTTTTTGTTTTTAAGAATTATTTCCATAATATTGTTAATGTCTGTATAGTTGATATTATTATACTTTATTTACCTTTTTGTCTTTTATGCAACATTAAATTCTCAAAAACTATTCTCTGAGCCAACATTGTAAAGAAGTCATATACCTTCATACATGGTAAAAGCTTTTTTTATTATTATTATAGATTATTTCAGCCTAAAAGATTACTGTTTGATATTATCAACTTTGATAGAATATTTAAGTCAAAATCATCTTAAATGAAGATGAGATGTCCCTTTCAGACCCTAGAGTACTTTCGTAATCAATAAGAGTTTGATGAGTCTCTTTTAGGAGTATTAGTAGTGTATAGTAAACAGAATAACAAAGAGTGTTTCTTTGAGAAAACACTAACTGAATGATTAATACTAATATTTTATAATTTTTATTTTAAAACATATTAAGAAATATTTTCTCCAATTTTTAATACTGTTAAATCAGAGCAGTAATTTTTCTTGAGTTTATAAAAAAGTTAAAAATGTGAGAAAAGGTCAAGAAAAATTTTAAACCCTATTGTTATTAATGGTCATCAATATAGAAAATGTTTAAACTGTTCTAGTGAATTTGGGAAAAATGATTTCAGAAAGAAAATTTTAAAACTTTTTGGATATAAAAATGTTCACCGAATTAGCATGTGCAAATTTTCATAACACAATATAAAAACAACCAATATAAATGTCCAAAATAGAAAAGAGTTGAATGTCACAAAAATAGGACAGGCTTCTCCATGGTAGTTGATATTACTAGCTTTACAACATGTGAAAAAAAAAAATGTCACAAATGAGACTAGACTCCTTTTTGACCAAGATGAAGTAGTACCTCTATAATTCTTTTCTGTTAGACACATTCAATTCTGTTTCCTCAAAAAGATGAAAACATACCTTATCTGTGATTAGTTGTACTAGGCTGAAACATATACTTTCCTACTATAGCCAGATTTTGTTATTCAACATTTCTTCTCCTTCAATTCCACTGAATACCTCCATTTCAATTTTCAGCACAATTAGCTACTCATTTCTGCCACAGGAACTTATTTCCATTGACTTAGAAAATGTAGGAATGGAGGAATATTTATTTCATCAGATATTATCAAAAATCATTTGAGAACTATCCTCTAACCATACATACGTAAGTGGAGTTTTATATGAAGAGAAGTTTTATATGAAGAAACAGGTCAGGAAAACTAGCATAAAATTGATGTAAAAATGGTGCATAACAACTAATGGGCACCCTCTTATTAGAAGTGAGGTATTAATTAAGAGCAGAACCAAAAACTAAGAATGATATTGAGAGGACTGAGATAATTGTCTGATTGTCCAGATCTTGCTGGTTCTTGGAGCAACAATATATGCCTTACCTGAAAACTTGTTAGTGACTCAAAACCTCTAGCACCTTCACAGACAAAATAAATTTAAATCTGCATCTTAACAAATAATCCTACCTTATTTGTCTGCCTGGTACAGAATGGAAGACACTAAGCTAGACCAGATGTTTCTCTATGTCTTCTTTCTTCCTTGAGTTATCAGGCTTTGAATAGTTTAAAAACCCTTTCTGATAATGTCAACCCAACCAGTAACATATTTTTTAAAAGATTAAAACTAAAAGCAAAATAATATTTGTTTTAAATAGGCAGTAAGTAGGTCCTGTGATCTGATGCATGAGACCAAAATAGTTTATTAGTTGAATGGGAAAATATGTGAAAAAATGATCCATACTTACAACTTAATTATTTAATTAAAATATTAAATTATAAACTTACATGCTTTAAATAATCTTTTGATTAGAATTAAGATCTTTTCATTAAATATGGGTCTGTTGACAAGAGTTTTTTTTCTTGATTTTCTTATTTTAAACATACCCAAAATGTGTCTTTTTTTAGTTCTTAATCTTGCTTCTTTCAAGTGGAGAGAGAACTTATTAATTTCAATGAATCAAAATGTTTATAAAAAAATGTTACTGATTTTTTAGTTTAAAAATTTTAATACTATTTTGTTCATATGTGATTCACTTGCAAACTTTTTCATTGAAAAACACTATTCAGAAGAAATAAATCTCCATGCTTCTACTTTGTATAGTGAGATGGACATTGTAGCTCTAGCTTCATGTATGACTGACTGCATATATGATGTGATTCTACATAACATACAACCAGAAAAATGAAAAGTTGTGCTCCATCTGTGTAAAAAGCAAAACAAAAAGAAGTGGGAAAAAACGTTGCTATAATGACAAGATTGTGGAAAACACAGCTTAGTCCTAGTAATAAATAATTCATGGTTAACTTGAAGTAATACATGCATGAGTACAAATGAGAGCAGTCAGGAAGCCATGACTATAGTGCGTGTTGCAGGATCATTGTCTGGAAAGAAAATGATGAGGCAGAGATAAGGAGAAGGAGGAGTCACTGGGGACTATTCTTAGGATTCACACCTTTACAGGGAAAGAGGAGGAAGGAAGCAGGATTGGGCAGATGGAGAGTCTGGGCTCTGATGCAATCTCAAGAAAAGAGGTAGCCTGGGGCTGGGGTGGTGGCTCAGTGGTGGAGCGCTTGCCTAGCATGTGTGAGGCACTGGGTTTGCTCCCCAGCACCACATAAAAACAAATAAATAAAATAAAGGTAATGTGTCCATCTACAACTGAAAAAAGTTAAGGAAAATAAAAAAGACAAGAAAAGACATAGCCATCCCTCAGGAAGCCCTGGTTCTGGGATGGTCCTTCTGAATTGCATAGAGTTGGAAGAGAGAAAATTTAATCTTTATATATCCCTATCAGCCACTCTTTGGATACAAGTAGAGCCAAGAAAGTGGCTTTCTTCAATCAAGGTCTTCATGAAGACAGTGACATACTATATATTCAGCACTTGGAAAAGAAGTCATTAATTTCTGAAGGGGAAATCTGTGTGGATTACCACAGTGTCCACTACAATAGGAATGGTCAGTAGTCGATGTAATGAAACCCACAGTTAACTTTACCCTATAAATAAATAAAATTAAAACCTTGCTCACAAAACCTAGGAACTCCATTTGGTTGAAAGTGAAGAGATATTTTACTGTGATTATAATAAGAAATAAAATAAAATTTAAAGGTAAGTCCGAGCATAGTATATTTTGGCAATCAAAATACATTGAAAGAGCTGTTTACACTAGTTATTTACAATAAGATTTATTTTTCTAAGCTTTGAAAATCTATTGAGTTTTTTCAAAGAGCATTATATTTCACTGAAGCAGAGTTTTGTCACTAAAAATATAGCCAAATCTTTAATTTGCTCCTCATTTCTTTTATAAAGGCTGAGATCAAAGCATTACTTCATTAAATCTTAAGACAGAATATTTGGTGTACAGAAATGCATACATTAATCAGAAAAAACTGCCAGTTCAAAGATTTTTAATTACTACAAATTTAAAATTTGAGCATTTTAAGTGCAATTAACTAAGTATATATTTTGAATATCAATGTCCAAGATGCCTTGAACAGTTTCCTGACAACTGTTGTTTATAACAAAATGAAAAAATGATAAAAACAGAAAATTCAGTCAAAAACATTTTTATTATAATAAATAGCTCTGTGCCAAAATCTACCCTCTTTAAAATGTCACTGTATGTTCTCAAACAATTTTACTATCGATGTTGCTTTAACAGCACTGCAAACATGTTAGGAAAGAGCATTTTTATACCTTTATAAATGTAATGAGTTTCCACAGATTCCTCAGAGCCTATATAAGGAGTATATAAACATCCCCAGTGTGTGTGTAAGTTTCCCAGAGACAAAGTCTACTGACAGTTTTCCTAAAAATTATTGTTTTTCCTGTGGTAAATAATTTGGAGGCTTTAAGACCCTATGAAACATCAATTGATTTCCTTTTTCCCTCTGGGCTAGTTAAATAAACATGTAATCAATAACAAGTAATACAAGCACTTATCACAATGTGAGGTAGAGACAATTCAGGAAGTATCTTATACTAGAGCTCCTAAACATTTTAATCTATGTGAAAGACACAACCCTGAGATATTTCCCTCTAAATCTTAGGCAGAAGGTCTTTAGCAGCTGACATAGAAGATAGTTGAAATTTAGCAGCCCTAAGAATAGTGTGTTCTGCTTTGTCAAGCAGTTTTTTATTGATATATGATTAGCAAATAAAATTGCATAAATTTAAAGAATATAAAATGATTATTTGAGATACATATACATTGTGAAATGATTACCATAATCAAACTAATTAACAAATCCATTATCTCATAGTGTTTACCCTTTTTGGAAGCCATTAGAATACTTTAAGTGTACTCTTGGGCTGGAGATGTAGTTCAGTAGTAGAGCATGCATAAGTCCCTGGGTTTGATATCTAGTACCACCACAAAACAAACACACACCAACAAAAATTCTACTTAGAAAATTTCAATGTACAGCACATTATTATTAACTAGTCACCATGCTGTGCACTAGTTCTTCAGGATTTACTCAGAACTTCAAGTTTATACCCTTTGACCTACATCTCCCCATTGTGCCCTCTCCCCAGGCTATGTTCACCAACATACTACTCGGTTTCTGTGAGTTTAACATTTTTAGATTCCACATATAATGGGACCATGTGGTACTTGTCTATGTCTGCCTAATTTCACTTAACATAATGCCTCCAAGTTCATTTATGTTGTCAAAAATGATGAGATCTATTTTTTGTGGCACTCATAGAGATGTAAATATTATAAGGGTGACCAACTTTCTGCTTTTAACAGAGCTAAATAGGTTTCTAGGCTGTAATAATTTTAATGATAAAGCTGGGAAAGTGCTAAGTGAAGTGGGATAAGTTAGTCATTTTAGCTGTGCTACAGGATCATATTGATTACAATGTGGTCTTAAGGGAGAGATATTTTTATTATTCTAAATATTAACTCATATTAATTATAAAAATTAATGGATATCACTATGGCATTTTCATACGTGCACATATTGAGCTCTGATCATGTGCACCTTCATTTCTTTACCCTGATCTCAAACCTCCACTAGCCCTTGCCATTCCCTAATAGTCTCTTCAACTTTCATTTCATCATTTTCTGTTTTTGTTTTTTGTTTTGAGAGAAAATATGTGACACATTTCTGTATTTGAATTACATTGTTTAACATGAGGTGTTACAATTCCATCCATTTTGCTGCAAATGATGGGACTTCATTCTTCTTTACTGATAAATAAGATCTATTACATATATCTCTTGACAGGCATTTGGGTGGATTCCATATCTTGGCTCTCGAAAATAGTACTGTAATAAACATGAGTATGCATGGGAATGTGTTTTGTAGGATGACTTCATTTTCCCAGGAGTGCAATGACTGGATAGTATAGTAGCTCTCTATTTTTAGTTGTTTTTAGAAACCTCCATATTGTTTTCCATAGTGGACATACTAATTTACATTGCCACCAATAGTGAATAAGCATTCCTTTTTGGCCACATCCTCACCAGCATTATTTTTATCATAGCTATTCTAAATGGGGTGAGATGGAATCTCAATGTAGTTTTAATTTGCATTTCTCTGATGGCTAAAGATATTGAGCATTTTTATATATTTATTGGCCATTTGTACTTGGCTCTTTTGTGAAGGGTGTATTCATATTATCTGCCATTTGTGAACTGGATTATTTTGTTGTTGAGGATTTTTGGTTCTTTATATATTCTGGATATTAAGCCTCTGGCTGATGAATAGCTGGCAAAGACATTCTGTCATTCTATACTTTGTCATTTCATTTTGTTGATTGCTTCCTTTGCCATAAAGAAGCTCGTTAGCTTGATGCAACCCCATCACTTTTTGTTTCCTGGACAACTGGAGTTCCATCCATAAAATCATTGCTTATGCCACACTATCTGGAAGTGTTTCTCCTAAATTTTCTTATAGTAGTTTAAAATCTAGCATTAAGATCTTTGGTCCATTTTAAGTTTATTTTGGTCAAGATGAGAGACAGGGTTAGTTTTAATCTTCTGCATGTGGACATCCAGTTTTGCCAGCACCATTTGTTGCAGAGGCTATTCTTTCTCCAATGTATATTTTTGGCATTTTTGTTAAGAATCATTTGGCTGAAGATGTGTGCATTTATTTTGAGGTCTTCTATTCTCTTCCATTGATCTTCAGGTGTGTCATTATGCTAATATACAATTTATGTTACTATAACTCCCGTGGTATGTTTTGAAGTCAAGTATTGTGGTGCCTCCAGTATTGTTCTTTTTGATGAGTATTACTCTGGATTGGGGGGAACTTTGTGCTTCCATAGAAATTTTAGGATTGCTTTTTGTAGTTCTGTGAAAAATGTCATCAGTATTTTGATAGGGATTGCATTGAATCTGTAGATCGTTTTGTGTAGTATGATGATTTTAACAATATTTATTCTTCCATTCTATGAATATGGATGGTCTTTCCACCTTCTAGTGTCTACTCAATTTCATTCTTTTGTGTTTAATATTCTTTGTAGACATCTTCTGAATCCTTGATTAGGTTTATTCCTAGGGTTTTTGTTTGGTTTGATTTGTTTGTTTGGCTGGTTACTGTGAAAGGGATTGCTCTCCTGATTTCTTTCTCAATGAGTTCATCATTGGGGTATGGAAATGTACTAACTGTTGTAGTTGATTTTGTATCAACTTTTACTTTGCTGAATTTTCAGTTCTAAAAGTCTTTTGATGGGATCTTCAGGTTTTTCTATATATAAGATCATGTCACCTACAAACAGGAATATTTGGACTTTCTCCTTTTCTAATAGCACAACTTTTTTTTCTTTTTCTTCACAAACTTCTCTAGCTAGAATTTCTATTACTATTTTGAATAAAACTAGAGAGATTGGACACTCCTGTCTTGCTCCTGATTTTAAAGGAAATTCTTTCAGTTTTTCTCCATTCATTAAATATTGGCTATGGATACAGCCTTTCTTATGTTACTTACTCACCTTATTTACTATACTTTATTATACTCAGAGATTTTATCATGAAGAGACATTAAATTTTATCAAAGGCTTTTTCTACATTTGTTGAGATGATCATGAGAATTTTTATCCTTGACTCTATGTGCTGTTTTACATTTATTGATTTTCATATGTTAAACCAAGCTTGCATCCCTGGAATGAAACCAACTTGATCACAGAGTATTACCATTTTAATGTGCTGTTGGATTTTATTTGAAAGTATTTTGTATTTTAATGAGGATTTTTGCATCTGTGTTTATCGGGTATACTGTTCTGTAGTTTTATATTGTGTCCTTATTGAGTTTTGGTAACCAGATAATATTGGCTTATAGAACTGAATTTAAAAGGGTCTCTTCCATTCATATTCTGTGGAATAGTTTGAGAAGCATTGGTTAGCTATTCTTTAAATGGCTGGTAAAGCTTAGTGGTAGACAACTTGTGTGGCATGCATGAGGAAAAGAAAGAGAGGAAAAATGACTGGTAAAATTCAGCAGTAAATATGTCTTGTCCAAGGCTATTCTTTGTTAGAGGAATGTTTATTACTATTCCAATCTTATTATTTATGCTTGAGCTATTTAGTTTATATCTTCTTGGTTGAATTTTGGTAGATCATATATGCTCAGAAGTTTTTCCATTTTTTCTAGATTTTTCTAACTTATTGGCATATACTTTTAAAATATACTCCCTAAAGATCATTTGAATTTTAGTGGTATCTGTCATAATGTCTCCTTTTTCATCTCTAATTTTATTTATTGGGGTCTTCTCTCTCTTTTGGTTAATTTAACTAAGACTCATCCATTTTATTTAACATTTCAAAAACTAACTCAGTTTGATTGATTCCTTGTGTTGTTCTTTTATTCTCTATTTCTTCCCTGGTGTTTATTATTAATTTCCTTCTATTGATTTTGGGTTTGTTTTGCTTTTGTTTCTCTAAGACTTAGGTGTATCATTAGATTATTTATTTGAGATCTCTATTTTTTTGATGTAGGAACTCATTTCAATAAAATTTCCTCTCAGTGTTACATTTGCTATATCCCACAAATTTGGTATGTTGTATTTCCACTTTCATTTCATTCAAGGAATTTTTAAATTTCTTCTCTGACTTCTTCAGTGACCCACTGTTGGTTCAATAGTATGTTATTCAGTCCTCATGTTTGAATAATTCTTGTAGTTTCCATCCCTGTTGATTTCTAATTTCATTCTGTTGTGACCTGACAATATGTGAGAAATTATTTCATTTTTAAAAATGTGTTAAGACTTGTTTTGTGGTATAATATATGATCTGTTTTGGAAAATGTTTCATGTGCTGATGAAGAGAAAGTGTATTCTGTCACTATTAGATGGAATATTCTATAGATGTATATCTGTCACATCCATTTGATTTATAATGTAATTTACATCTGTTGTTTCTTTGTTGATTTGGGGGGGGTGTTCTGGATGATCTATCAGTGAGAGTAAGGGTATTGAAATCTCCCACTATATTGGGTCCTATCTCTCCCTTTATTTCCAGTTGCATTTGCTCACATTTGATGCATATATAATTGTTATATCTCCTTGATATATTTGTCCCCTTGATTACTATTTAATGATATCCTTTTTCCTTTCTGATTTTGTCATAAAATCTGTTTTCCTGGATATAAGTATATCTTGCTTGCTTTGGGATTTCATTTGATTGGAATATCTTTTTCCATTTTTTCATTTTTTAGTCTGTATATGTCTTTGCAGGTGAGATGGGTTTCTTGCATGCAGCACATTGTTAGATCTCAGTTTTAATCCATTGATGTGTCTGTGTCTTCTAATTGAAGATTTTAGACTATTCACTTATATAGTTATTACTGAAAGGTATGTTATTGGTCCTAGTTTTCTTCTGGTTATTTTGAATACACATGTACATTTATTCATCTTTTATTTACTTTAGAAACTTGATTGTTCATCATATTAATAATATTTGATTATTTCTTATTTTTTATTTTTGTATCTACTATTCCAAGGGACTTATTCTTTCCTATTCTCTCATGATTGTGCTTATCTTTCTTCTTCTGGATGTAGAATTCCTTCAAGCATTTTCTACAATGCTGACCTAGTATTCATGAATTCCTTTAGTGTATGATTATCTTGGAAGGTCTTTATTTCTCTTTGATTCTAAAGTATCATCACACTGGATATAGAAATCTTGTTGACAATTCTCTTCCAGGACTTGAAACATATCACCTCATGCCCTCCTGCCCTTTAGAATTTCTGCTAGAAATCTGCTCTTATTCAAAATGGTTTTCCTCTAACTGTGACTTGGTGTTTCTCTCTTGTAGCTTTAATATTTTTTATTGTTGTTCTATAGTACTTTTGGCAGGTATGATATAATGTGAATAGGTTCTCTTCTGGTCATATTACTTTGGAGTTCTAAATGCCTCCTGTGCCTGGACACCCATATCTTTCTCAAGAATTTGGAAATTCTTTTTTTTTTTAATTTTTTTTTTTAGTTGTAGATGGACACAATATCTTATTTGTTTATTTTTATGTGGTGCTGAGGATCGAACCCAGTGCCTCATGCATGCGAGGCATAGCACTCTGCCACTGAGCCACAATCCCAGCCCTGGAAATTCTTATGTAATTATTTCATTGATAGTTTCTCTGTGCCCATAGCTTATAGCTCTTCTCCCTCCAATATGGATAATTATGTGGATATTTGATCTTTTAATGGTGCCCCAGATATCTTATATTCTTTATTCTTTTTTCCTAATTATTGCTGTCTGATTCTAATATTATTGCAGATTTTTCCTCAAGCTCTGAGATTCTTTCTCCTGCTTGACCTTGTTTGTTGCTGAAGTTTTCAATTGTGCTTTTTCTCTGATTTATTGAGCTTTTTATTACTAAGATTTCTGTTTGGTTGGTTCTTTTTCAAAATATTCAACTCTACTGAAGTGCTCATTCATATCCTGCATTGAACTCATCCCACTGTTTTACTTTTTGAATTTCATTAAGCTTTTAAAAGTCATTCATTTTAATTATTTGTCCTGAATTTCATCGACTTCGATATCTTTGGAATCTATTATTATGAAGTACTATGGGGTTATGAAATTTGGGATATGACATATTACCTTCTTTTTCATATTTCTTTCATTTCTATGTTGAAACTTACACATCTGTTGAAGTAGACATCACTTCAACATTTTTGTGCTGTCTTCCTTGGTATGGAGCTTTCTTCCACCACTGCAAGTTGAGTTATCCTTTTTTTGTATATTGCTGAGTTTATTTCCAAATTAACTCCACAGTATAATTTTCTTGTAGCCCCTTTGGATGTGATCTATGGGTTTGTACACAGAACATTCTATATCAGAGTCAAACAAACTCAAAATCTCTGCAAAATTTTAGGAGTGGGACTTCAAGCAGATGTGGTGTAGGCAGCAGAATACACCACATGTACTATGAGAATGGTACCCCATATCAGGTGCTAGAGGTTTCCACAGGCACATTTGATAGTAGCTCTGTTATTTGAAAGCAATTCTGATGGTGTTTGCTCAAGTTATGTTGAAAGGCCTGAAGATCTCATCCTCTGATTAGAGTCTGGTACAAATCTAGGGTGTGTTATAGGAAGAAGGGGCTGCATCACAACTTCTTTGTGAAACTCACCTTCAACATTATAAGGCTGATACAAACAGACCAAATGTAGCTTTGATTGACAACCATTGATTTTTCCTCTCTGTAGCAACTGTGGAGGTATCTGCTGAGAAGCTGGACCTCAGCCTCCACATAGCTGTGTTTGCCTAGGGACTAGTCAACAGCTAGGAGCTTATGTCTCCCCTTTTCTTTAAGTAGAGTATCTATTAGAGTTCAGAGGCAAATGGTTTATGACTGGAGTTGAGCTTACTTCCTCTTGGATGAGTGTGACCTCAATGTGTATAAGGCCCTGGGCTTGATCCCCAGCACTGGGAGAAAAAAGTTAAAAGGAGAGAGATTAAATAAATAAATATAAAAATAGGTAAATAAAAACAGGAGAATGAAGAAGAAAAATAAAAATAGAAATAAACAGGGGAAAAGGAATTGGGAAAGAAAAATCAAATTTAGAAATTTTTAAAATAAATAAATAATAAAGTAATGAATAATAATAAAAGAATAGAAAGAGAAAATAAAGTCAAAAGGTCCTCCTAGCTGAGGTGCTCAGAATCATAGGCAAGCAATCTGATTACAGGATTTATTGATTTAATTTTCTCTCTGGGTCTCCTAAGAGAGTTGCCACTTGTCAAAATTCTTCTCAGTTCCTGACAAAGTAGTAAGGGTAGAATCCATGATCTTATTTTTTTTAAGGTTGAATAATATTCTATGATTATTTTCAAGTTAGAAAAGATGCTTTCTAGGCATGTTTTAAATAAGAAAATCAATGAAAAGTCCTTTTTAACAGACCCATGTTCAATAAAAAGATCTTAATTTTAATAAAGTATATGTGTATACAGATCTCCAAAAGTAGTGTGTGTGTACGTATTTATAAATATATCATATACATAAATATATATCTATGTGTATATATATGTATATATGAATATATATATATGTGTGTGTATATATATGTATATATCCAATTTTCTGTGTCAGTTCATCATTGACTGACAACTTAGTTTGCTTGCATATCTTGAGTATTGTGATTAATGTTTTGAATGAACATGGGAACACAAGTATATTTTTAAAATTTATTTTATTTCCTGTGGCTATTTACTCCAGAAGTGGGATTGATGAATCATATGATAGTTCTATTTTTACTTTTTTAAGGAACATTAATACTGTTTTCCTTCACATCATAATTCTGCATTTCAGGTAAAAATGGAGAGTATTTCTATTTAAAAAACTTAATCACTTCTAAATACCTCTTGCTCCCGAGTGAATTAATGGTAGAGGAACACTGTGCACATGATAATCCTAAATTAGCTAAGGTATATCCTACAATTGCAATTAAATATTTTAATTAGACTTACACAAACCATTAACATGAAAATATAAGACACAGAGAAACTAATTGTATAAAAGCAATATGAAGTCTGCCCCTAGTAAAGACAAGTGAGGAATGGAAACTAAGATAATTAAGTTATGAATTTAAGCTCCTTAAGTTCAAAGAAAAGGTCTCTGTCATTGATGAGTTCTAAAAGATATTTCATTTTTTTTAAAGAAATCATACTTAATTCAATATATAACATTATATTGAATCTATGTATTTGGAATAATTTATATAACACTGTCATATTTATTTTATTTTTTTGACTGTAGGGCCATAAACATGAATATTTGGTTACATTGTTTTCTGTTCTTTGAAATTAGGATTAAATAGCAAAACTAAGCATTTATTTGCATCATTCTCATTTGTATTAAACTGTAAATTCTCGAAATATTAGGGATTATACCTAGTTGTTTATTGATTCAAGGCACAAATTACAAATTCTAAACGAGAATCAATGAATGATTTTGGATGAAATAGTGCAATGAAAGAATTTTAGTCTGGGAATCAGAAAAATTATCTCAAGGTTTGAAATTCTGAGCTATCACATATCTTTAATTTTATAAAAGAAAAATTTCCATCTCCTTCTTATTCATTTACCATTAATTTCCATCTATGTTTCCCATCAAAATTTTTTCAATATCTTTTGGTCCTATATTTTGGTTAAGTGTCTTCCAATTGCCCATGTGTTAAAATACTGATCCCTAGCTCATTATGCTAATGAAGTTGTGAAAAGTTTGGGGCTGGGAACTAGTGGAAGGAAACTAGGTCACTACAGGCATGCCTTTGAAAAGGATATTGGGACCCTTGTCTCCGTCTCCTCCTCTCTCTTTTCTTCCTGGCTTCTATAAGGTACACGGCCTCCTCTATCACACAATCCCATCATCATGTCCTACCTCACTACAAGCCTAGAACAACCACCAGCTAAAACCTGCAAACTATAAGCTGAAATAAACCTTTTCTTCTTCTCACTTGATTAGCTCATGTATTTGTCACAGTAGAAAAGTAACACATTTAGTTTAATTTCTTTTCTACTGTACTACAAACAGCATCAGCAGTTCCTCTTTCTTTCTGCACATCTATTAATTTCTCCCTACCCAAAATACAAATATAAATGTATCAACACCTTCCATGTACATTTAAATACTACAATGAAAATAGCATAATTTTTCCTTTCCTTTCCAGGCACATCATATGTCTCTTACTTTCTTCTTTCCAATCAGACACATTGCTATATCCATCAGATTTCTTCCACCCACAGAGCTCTCAATGCCAACCCTTGTACTACACAATCTTTTGATGACTTCCATAAAACCTTTACACCTAGTTTTGTAAATAGCTTCTTCAGTTATCCAGTCTGAATGTTCCATCTTTTTCTTGCCAACGGTCTAAATGACACATTCACTATCAAGTCACTAAGCACCTAGGACATTGCTTCCCTATAGATGGCACTCATAACATATGTGTACTGACATTTAATAATTATAAATAGTAAGTGTCTCCTCAATTGTGTCACAAGGTTCTCTGTTACAGGGACTTATGGCTTGCAGTTTATAGGTCTTTTTTCTTGTTAATTTTTTAAGTACCTAACATCAAAACAGTGATTTGGTTGGTTGATTGATAATGCAGTCAAATAATTTCCAAGAACAATAATATTATCAGATAAAAGTAACAGTGTGAAAATGTCTCAAACCTTTCAAATTCTTCAAAAATATCAATGCAACCTAAATTCACTGGCACAATTCAGTATTTATTTTTCATTTTAATAGCCATGAGGACTCAAATGAAATAAAATAAACAGGAAATATTTTAATAGGTCTTACTTTTTCCTTTCAGATGTGATAAAAATCATAACAAATTTCATTTTAAAAAATTTAGATGATTTATATTTATCTTGTTTTAATCTTTTAATTTTTTCTATATCATCTAAGAGCAAAATTCTGAGGTTACAGTTTATTTTTTGTATTTTATCCCTTGAATTATATCTATTTTTTGTATTTTATCCCTTGAATTATATAATTTTCTTTTTCAAAATAACTATGATTTAAATAAAAATATTCTTTTAAGAGCCCCAAGAATATACTCAAATTAACTATAAGCACATTCTCCTTTGAGGGTTTTTTTTTTTTTAATTTTCTACATAAAGTTTTGGAGAGCCACTACATCCTTTAAAGTTTTCTGCTTTTATTAGTATTACATGCTTAAAAAAAAATGAGTTGGTACTTTATGACTGCATGAATCATATTATGAATATAATAGAAGATGCTTGAACAGACTATTCTAATTTTATTCCTCTAACAATGCCAAGGCTCTGGAAGAAAGCATGGAAAATAGAGTAAGTGGGCAAATTGGGACTGCCTATGTAGTTTTCCTTAATTTCTGTGTCACTAATCCATCTCATTATATAATTCAACATATACATGTGATAAGGAAATACTCTTAGACCAGGCTCTCTATCACTTCATAGAGGATGAGGTAATGGTGAGAGTGGTAACATTAGAGCGGGACAAGGGAAGTGATCACTGTAGGTACAGGCAGGACTGAGCTTGTTAGTCCTGAGGAATTTTTCAATAACAGTAGTTGTTTGTGGAACATATTGCCAGTCTCTACTAAACTTAGAGATACAGTTGAGAATATAGTTCATTCACCACAGTCTATCTTGATTAGGACTTTTTTTTTTTTCTTTTTTTTCAAATCCTAGTGACAGGGAAAATTGACTTTTCCTAGGTGAGTGGCTTGTTTTTGTCTTAATGATTGTAAGCTTTGAAACTGATTTGCTTTCTCTCTTTATTGCTTGCATATTTAAAGCTAAGTTTGCTGTGCACCTGGAGCAAATGGAAAGAAACGATCACATGCCACTTAGTTTGTGAATTAATCCTACACACGTTTTCACCCAACTTGAAGACCTTTTCCCTATGCGCTGCGTCACTAATTTTCCTGATGTACTAGACATATCTTTCTTCAGGTGTCTTTAGCCACCTCTTCACCCCAATCAGTCTATAACCACTAAAGACACAGTTGGTTTACTTATACTTCCCAATGGGGGAGACCACACACCAGCATAAATCTGGGACATCTCATCAAATAAAGGATAAACAGAGTTCTGTAGGACTGAGAAGAAGGGTACAGTGCAAGAGAAATTTAAATGAGGTAGGGTTTTCATAGACATAAAGCAGGGCTGTATGTAAATGAATATGGGCAGCAAAGTAGATTCTCTATCCTGTTTTCTTGGAAACCTCAAAGTTAAGAAAAGGATAGAATACTGTTTTCAGAAACCCTATATTTGAAGTCCTAGGACTATGTTGGATATTGTTGTCTGTGTCAGAGTGATTGAGATACCCCAGATAAAAAGGAGATGTTTAATTTCTCACCTGTTTGAAGGGAGTAGCTATGGCACTTCTGACTTACAGTACATCCCTGGGAAAGCATTGTTTTCTGTTAAATTAGCTGTTACTTATATCTGTGTCTGTTTTTCCAGCCTGATCAATGTTTGGGTTGACTTTTACTTTCTTAATTCACATTAATTTTTAGTTCACCGTGTGTTTAAACATACCAATATATGAACTATGAATAGATAATTAATGAAATGCCAAGTTTTATGAAATGTCAAAATATAAAACTAAAAAAGTTAAAATTTCAGAATAGAATTGTCTTTGCTACATGCATTTTTTAAAGCAAATGGTGATCATTTATCTAAAATTTTTTCAATTATTTTAACCCATACTCCCTCACGTCATGTTTTTGCTCTCTCTCCTTGCACTATATCATATATCACTGATTTAATACAACAGAATTTGGAGGCTTTGTTTGTGGCATTCATTTCTACATGAGGAAAATGACTTCCAGTTTGTTGAAGTTAGGCCAAATCATACCTTAGTCCCATGTTTCTTCATTATGCAATTCATTATATTATGTCCCCCAAAATTAAAATATTGAGATAAACTATAAAACATTTTTTCTTCCTACAATTACTTGAGGAACTTCAACTAGATATCTCTTTCCACATCTTCTCTCTTACTCACACACACACACACACACACACACAAACACACACATACATACCTGTCAGGGCAGGACACAAGGGGAAGAGGAGGTATTTTAATTGTGCTATATGCAGAAGAGCAATGAAAAATCTAAATTTGGTAGTTGAACTGAATGTAATTAAAATCACTTTTCCTCACAAGCAGTCTCAGTAAAAGAGTGTATGGTCCCAGAAACTTGCAGGTTTGTAATAAAGGCAACATCATGTATTTCTGCCAACCCCTAGGAGATCTAAAATATAGAAGTGCATTTGAATATTGAGCTTTGGTGGTCACAACACCACAGACACCACCAGGTCATTCTTTTGTGGTTTTCAGTTAATGATAGGTATTCAGCACTCCACTGGCTTCTCTGAAGAATTTTAGCATTAAAATAATGAAAATTAGTAACATCCCCTTAGATGCCAATGTTTAAGGAGTCAAGTAATGTGGGCAACCCTCCTCCCTCTTTCCTCTTGAAGTCCACACATTCTTAATTAGTAGTTGTTTTAGGATGAACTCAACAAGGTCAGCAGGGACGCAGTCACAGGGGTCCCTCTAGGATCTGAATGCAGACTACTACTAGGGTTCGAAGTCTGGCTTCATCAATACCTGTGGCTTTGGGTAAGAGGTTTTTAATCTCCAACCTAAGACATTAAACATTGGAATTCCTCTACTTATAATATAGACATGATAGTATTGTTGTAATTAATTAAATGCGAGTAAATATGCCAGGATTTTAGTATAGTGCTTATAATACAGTATGCACTCGGTAATGCTACCAGTGTGTTATTTTCAAAATACATATGAATCAAAATTTCCCTCCACTAACAACATTTAAATGATGAAAAATATTTATTTTTAGTTTAAATAAAAAATTCCATCCTAGTTGAATATTTTATCTCAACTTTAAAAAGTATATATGTGATCATTCATATCATTCATTCCACAGTGACTTATAACCTATATAAGGTAGGCAAGCATAGTATTATATTGTAAATTTCAAAGATAAAATTTTCAAGTGTCTGCCTTAAAAGAAATCATGGCACCATGTGAAAGTGAGTAGGTATAACATGCCCTAATGGAGGACAGACAAGTGATGGTAGTCTGCCACTCATGGTCACAGAGACAGTGTTCTGCACCATTCACAATAGGTGTGGCAATTATGTAGAGTACAACATTCAGGACACATGAATAGCCTTTAACAAGAGGATGCTATTTGCCCCAGTATTAAAGAATAAATAATATCTATAAGTGAGAACTTACATAATTTAATTCAACAAATATATGTTTGACATTTTCTATATGACAGTAAGCTATGGTATTAGCATTTGAAAAACTGTGGGTAATATAAATCCCAATATACTGTGTTGAAAATATAGATAAGAATTACTTTTGATTAAAAAAATAAAAAAGAAATTAGCCAGGCGCAGTGGCTCAAACCTGTAATCCCAGCACTTAGGGAGGCTGAGACAGGAGAATTGAGAGTTCAAAGCCAGCCTCAGCAACGGTGAGGCGCTAAACAAGCAATTCAGTGAGACCCTGTCTCTACATAAAACACAAAATAGGGCTGAGGATGTGGTTGAGTACCCCTGAGTACCAAAAATAAAAATAAAACTATAAAAAAGGATTCATAAAAATATTCAAAGGAAAAATGGGTGGCTCTTACATATCCTTGGAATAGGGAAAGTCTTTCCAACACTAATTCAAAATCTACATTAGAAAAAATTTAAAAATTCAACTACATAGAAACATTTTATTATGTCTGCATGGGGGAAAATCAGAATAAGTAAATAATAGTTGAGCTGAGGAAAACAGTTCACTAATCATAATACAGATAATAATCATAATACAGATAATTATAAAAATACATAATAAATTTAAGTTCACATCCTTAAATTTTTTATTGTCCTAAGAAATTTATTCATTATCTTAAGAAGAAAAATGCAAATAATAAGATATGGAGGTAGCATTTTTCATGTATTTAGACTGGCCTGGCAAAATTCAGAAGTTATACAATACCTGATGTTTAGTGTAAATCTGTACAGTTGTTCTGGAGGACAATTTGATATTCAAACTAAAAATATATGCCCTTCATCCAGCAATTTCATTTCTTGGAATTTATTCTACAGATGCCTTCACATAGTGCAAAGTGATCTCTGTATATTTACTCACATAGCATTGTTTCTAATAACAAAAGATTAGAAACAACTCAGAAGACCATCAATGGGGCACTACTTAATACTAAAATAATAGCATAGCTTTGCAATGGGCTATTATGTAGCTGCAAATTTATAAAAGGAAAGGGGTCCCTATATTACAATATGTCAAATGCTCCAAGACATATTAAGGAAAAAGTAAAGATGCAGAACAGTTTTGGTAAGATGTTACACATGTGAGGGAAAAGGAAAAAATAAAACTATGCATTAATATATGCGTAAAACAAATTTAGAAAGATGTATATACAACCATCAAAATATGTTAACTATGGTAGTAGGTAGGAAAAGCTGAATAAACAACGTGGTTAGATATGGGGCTTCCTACTATAGACCTTTGATATTTTTATCCCTGACCTATATAAGTACATATCTTCAAAAATAAAAACAAATCAATTATATATACATATATATATATATATATATATATATGTATTTTAAAGTGAGAATATGCCAGTATTTCTGATTACTAGTTTTTGTCAAACATTTTGCTAGGGGTGTGTGTGTTGTATTATATAATAATACATGTTATATATAATTTATTTTATATATCAGTTAAATGTTAATAAAACTTTATAACATAGGCAATGCCCTTGACTTACCAGTAAAATGACAAAGTTTCACAGTGATTAAGATGTCCACTCTTATCCAACTAATAATAGAAATATCTTATCTTTATATAAATCTATCCCATGTCAGGTACCATTCTGAGAATTCAACATATATTAATTTAATCCTCAATCCTACAAGGTAGTTAATAATACTTTTCCCATATTATACAGAAGAAACAAAGGCACAGTAAAGGTAAGTAATATACCCAAATCCCAAACTGTAATAATGGCAAATTAATTGCTAAAACCCTGGGAATCCAGCTCTACCATCCATATTTGTAAACATTTTGTTATTACCTTGGTAACTTCTCCTAGTATATCCCATTATTTTCTTTATGTGTAAATTGTGAACACTGAAATTTTACCTTCATTTACATATATTTTTTTAAACTGAACTCAGGTTGAACTACATGGACACAGTAGTATTAAGTTGTTCGCAATAGACAGGGACAAATTCTTTTAAAAACACTGTGATTATTTTTTAATGTAGACTCTATGAGCTAGTGAAGAACTGGACTGGATATTAAAGGGCCTGGGTTATTAAACACAAAGTAGTAACTGTGGCATGTTGGTTCTCTTCTCTGTGCCTGCTTCCTCAAATGGAAAGGATCTCTTGGTTCTGTTGCTGCTTGACATTCCACAATTCTGTAATTCTGCAAGAGCAGCCACTATCCCCAAAAGCTAACACCACAGAAGAACCTTTGATAACACATTTTTTAGAATGGCCTCTAAAAGCCCTACTAAGTCTAGAGTACCTTTAAAAAAGCAAGTCCCTGAAGGCATGAGGTCACAGAACTACCTGTTTCCTTAAAATGCTAAACAGCAAATTTTTACTCTACTCTCCTGAGAGCGATTTCTAAGGGACTGGAGCAGTGTGAAAGGTCAAAGCTGAGCCAGCCAGCAGGAAAGGACTGAGCCATAACTTTGTGTCCAGGTGGGAAAGAGAACTGTGAATTAGTTCCTCTGAGCCTTGCATTTTGTGCTCTGCCAAATGACCTTACTGGAGAAAGACATAGGCCACTTAAGACCTCAGGCTTAGAGTATTAAATCTCTTGCAAACTTCAACTTATAATATAAAAACACACTCTAATTTTACATTTAGAACTGCAAAGGGAACTTACAATATTTAGATGTTTGCAATTATTTATCTTTAAAAATATATTTACAAGCCATGCAATCCAGGGTTTAATGTCATTATAGAGTCTTTAATTAAATCCCCAGATCCAAAGATTTAAAAGTTTGTTCCAGCCAGCTGCCAACTTGTAACTGACACGTATACAGACAAGAGTTTAAAATGGGATTGCATGGTCACAGCCAAAGTTTAATGCCTGCTGCTGAGCAGGATGCAGGATCTTGAATACTGCCATCTCAGCAGACTATAGCTTAACTTCCAAAGCCTGACAGAAAGACTGATTTTCTTTAAAGCAGTTAAATGTTTTAGAGGATTGCATTGGATTGAATTTGTAAAATATCTACAGCACCTTTTCATGCAAATTATATAGCTTTATTGGAGAACTTCATTTTGAATACACTGCAGAAGAAGACCTACTATACATCTATAAAGCACTTCAGAATTCATTCCAGAGGTACTTGCAAGGAATTTTTGGAAGCTTGCGAATATGTAACCACTTTTTAAAAATATAAAATCATCATTGAATGTGATCCTTAAGTCAAGTAAACAAGTGACCTTGCTTTGTATGTTTTGAAGTCTTGGATGGCAGGAGTTAAAAGTGAAAAAAGTTGTTCTGGCAGAATTTCAAACATAATTTTAGGAATTAAACTCTGCCTTTATAGTCATCAATAGTTAAACTCTGCATAAAAACACAAACTAGAACAATCATTTCAGTCCTTAGAGAAAACAGGATATTAGATGTGAGAGCTTTTCTGAACTGGAAAAGAAAAGGGAGGGGTGAATATGAGAAAACATACCCAATATCATCTGTTCAAATCCTGGTTTTAATATTTGTGTGACCTTAGGAAAATATTTAGGTCTTATCTGAAATATTTGTTAAATCATACCTACATCTCCAAGCTCTGCTAACTAAATTAGACATAAAAGCAATGGACATGAGTCTGGATGCACCTCACAACTGACAGACAGTGGTTGAATCCTGAATCTTGACAGGTTTATCTTGTACTCATCACATTCCCTCTCCACAGCATTCATGGACAGGAGGTTTCCTTTCACAGGTGATCATAACTAATGTTCCGAGTTTTAAATAAAAGAATGCTTGACACAAATCCACAGGAATGATGACATTTGTATTAAAATAAGATGTTTAGTAGGTACCACTTGAACATCTGGGGACCAACAGAATATCAGTATTTGTATTTCTGTGGAGCAATAAATTAGTCTCTTACCTGACTCATTTACACTTCTGACAGATGAGTTTGTCCATATTTCTATAATATGGACTAAACATTTTTTAATCTTTTCGTGTTTAGAGATTTTCTGTCTTTGTTTTCCCGTCTGTCTGCTGGATTGACTATGTGTGTTCCTGGACCCCAACTTTGATTTTAGGAAGCTGGTCAGAACACCTAAACCAGCTCAAAGACTATGTTAGTTACATATGTGCCCAGCTCCATAAGTTGCTTTATTAGCAATAAAACTGACATATTGATGGCCATCTGTATGATTCTCAGCTGCTTCTGAATTCAGTAGGGAAGATAGATGCTATTGATTGATTCCCTAAAAGCTCAGTGATGAAGGGTAAATCTTGAACTACAGATGCAGTTATAGCTCTAGTGAAAAATATCTGTCCTCATCGTAGTGGGATGAAGGATGTCATGCACCAGTATGTGAAAGGAGTGAGGAAGGGGTCTCCAGGCGAAGAAATCCCTCTTCATATAAGACAAAAATGATCACTATATCCATCTGCCTTTTCCATCATGAGATAATATCTTAGAAGGCCAGGAAAGAGCATCAGCACAGTCCTTTAGTCACAATTTGGCCAATAAATAAAAAGACGTATACAGAAGAGTTTTAGCTCAAGATGGAAAAGCTTTTTAAACTCAAAGCTATCCAAAACTTGGAGAGATCATTCTTGTCATGGAAGAGCAAAAACTAGGCCACCAATTGATGGGAGTGGAATTAAAGAACCAACCATCAGATGGCTGGATTTTAAGCTTCCTTCTAACCATGATTTCTATTGTTATAATTTTTTTAAAAATCACTCTAAATTCCTTCTTTTCTATTCTTCTTTCTTTTTTCTTCTTGGTGCTAGGAATGAAACCCAGGGCCTCACATTTTAGAGAAGAATGAGAATTATTTTACTAATTTTTACATAAAACTCAAGTGTCAGCACAAACCAAACAGCATTATGATTTATGATTTTTTAGAGGAAAATAAGAACTATATCTGATCAAAGTAATAAGCCTTCTTTGAGTAATACTCAAAATAATTGGCTAAGTGCATTTTTCTGTGGTTTAGTATACATGTGTACGTGTGTGTATGTATGTATCCAAAAAAATAATAATAATAAATGAATACATCTGTAATTCTTGTCTCCCTGAAGGTAACTATTTAAAACTGGAATGAGTCTGGTCAGTTCATCTGACAGCAGTAATTACCTGACAGAAAAATGGAGCTACTGGTGTGCTGCCTCCAGAACACCATGCACATTATTATCTATTTAAAAATTGACTGAGTAGAATCGTTGTTGTATTTGGCTGATAACTTATTAAAATCTGTCCAAGCATTTCACTTATAGTTTAAAAGGCAAGGTAGTCCATTATGTTAGGACTGAAATTTGAATTTACAACTGCATATTCTTCTTGCTTTCTCTCCTTCTCTCTGACAAAGAAATTTTGAAGTTTTCTCAATAAAGCATAAAGATATACACACAGAAAACTAAAAATTCTACTCCATGATTATACCCAAAACTTTAATAAAATGAGTTTGTAACAGTGGTCCCTTCACCTTCTGAATATAGCCCTTATTGCTTTAAAGTTTATTTTTTTTTAATGTTTTTTCTTCCTTTTCCTCTCTCCCCTTCCCTAACAAGATTCCGGAGACAGTGTTATCTTTTCTTCCCCTAGTTAACTGCCCTTGAACACACGCACTACAGGAAGGAGATGCCAGCTGAATATGGGAGCAAATATCTGCCAAATTAACTAGTGAATCCTAACATGACATCAGGGCACCCTGGGACCCCCTACCAGAGCACACCAGTAATATAACCCTTTAAAACACCCCTGTCCCTGCTGATCAGGAGATTCAACAGCCTTTGGGACAGGAGTCCCCTGTGTTTCTCCTTTGCTAGCAAAGCAATAAACCTTTTTGCTTTTTCTCAAAACCATGTCCTCATTATTAAATTAGCATTGATTGGCATTGGGGACAGGGACCAAGCTTTTGTTTACAAGCTTAGGATAATTAAAAATTTTTTTTTGATTTTGTATACAGACTTCATTGATTACCATGAGTATGCAAGCTTACTTTTATGGCCTGATAGGTACTAAGATTGGTAAAAGAAAAATTTAGAACTCTTTTTTATTAATCTCATAATTATTGAAAAAGTAGAGAATGAACAATTGGTATTGGTTCACACAGTTAAATAGTTGAGATAAATATTATGGTTCTTATAACACAATAAAGTATGCGCTTCAAATATTAAAGTTACAAATCTTTACAACTAATTCTAAAAATAAAATATGAGCAAATTCTTATGTTACAAAAATTAATATAAAACATTAAAACATAAATAGAAAAATGTTAAAGACATATGATAATATATCCACTCCCATGCAATACAGAATTGAAGAAGCCTACTAAATTCTTGTTACTTAACTCAATAGATAGGGTAAATTTATCTGCTTTCTTTTCTCACTGAAAGCCCAATTATTTGCCAAAACTCTGAAATCATACAGTTACTCAGAACTATTAGATGCTTGGAGCTTCCATTTAACATCATTCTAAGATGAACAAGAAAGTAGCTGACTTTTGTCTCAAGAATCTCATTTTTTGTCTTATCTAGTCATGACATTCCTAATAAAAAATGATATCAATACAGCTCAATTTTTGCTTTTTGTTATTAAGTGGAAAACCTATAAAGTACAGCTCATTCATCTTTTATTTCCTTTTTCTACCCTAGAACTAACTGTTTCCACATGTTCGTGTTCAGTCATTCGTCCTCTACTTTTCTAGTTTCTTATACTGCCTCAGAAACTCTTTCCTACTAAATTATTTTAACATGTTTACCTTCATATTTCTGCAATCCACAATATCCATAAAAATATTCCTTTTGCAGTTACACTCTTAGCCAAAAATTCAAATTTCTAAAGCCAAAACAATGTTTTTTAATCTCCTCAAACAACCACCTTTTTTTCCTTCTTTCCTTTTCTCATCCATTCACATATTTAGCAAGCATTTTCTGTCATCTTGCCACTGGGTTAGGCATTCAGAAAACAACAATGGAAGGGACAGATGTTTGTATATATTTTATATTTTGTATATATTTCCTTGTATATATTTTACATACAAGGAAACCAACACATAAAAAGATTACAGAAGTAACACATCTAGTGAGTCAGTAAAGCAGAATTGGACTTCAGGTGATTAAAATTTAGGATGAATATCCCTACTTGAAGCATACCACCAGGATGATTAACTTAGAAGAGAGTTGCATCATATTTGATTTAAAAATATTTGGAGATAAAATAGCCAGATAGGTATTTTCCTTTATTTAATCAAATTAACAATACAGGATCTTTTGACACCTAGGGAAATGTGAATATGGACTTGATATTCCATGATAATGTATTGAAATGAAACAATGGGAATCATTACCTTAAAGAGAAGAGACTAGAGGTATACTATGCAGGTATACTACAATTTTTATAATAAAAAAATACATATAAAAATACACAGATAAACATGTAGATATAGATATTCATATAGATAGACACAGATAAGGATCTAAAAGAATACCATTACATATATGGTATATATATATATCCATAAATAAATGAGTTTGAAATAAGAAGAAAGCTGCTTAAGCTGTGCCTTGTACAGCATATGCCTATAATCCTAACTACTCAGAAAGATAAGGCAGGAGGATCACAAGTTCAAGGCCAGCCTGCCAACTTAGCAAAACCCTATCTTGAAATAAAACAAAAAGAGCTAAGGCTGTAGCTCAGTGGTAGAACACTTGCCTAGCATGCATGAAGCCCTGGGTTCAACCTCCAGATTCCACACACAAAAAAACAAAATTTAAGAAGCTGCTCAGTTGAACAAAATATATGAGAAGGGCTGCCACATGAGGCACAAAATTCCTAGTTAAATTTGAATTTCAGTTAGATGTATTTTTGATATAATTAGGTTACAAGAAATATTTAAGACAAATCTACAAAGAAGTATTTTTAATATTTAGTGTATTTAGTGCATTTGGTGTATTTTCAATATTTTATACTATTTTATTTGCTAAATCTCAGTCAAATGATTCTTCAAAAAAGAAAAATAGAAAATAAGATTGAATAAAAGAAGGATACTATCTACAAAACTTCATAGGGGACAGAGAGGAAGGATTTATATGAATATGGTATTTACACATGTTGTATTTTACAGAGATAGCAAATGCCAGGAACAGGAAAGTAATTCAGGGATAATAGCCATGTGACTATTCTTGTTCATCTACACAATAGACAGGAGGTTGCCCTTTATCATGTCCCTGTCCCCTTGAGCTTTGCCACAGAAGCTGGCTGACTGCTTTCAGGCAACAGTAGTGGAGCTGGGAGCAGGGGTAACTGAAGCAAAGCTACACATGTCTTCCATGTGCCTTCCATGCTCACTTAATGAAGCACTGCAGGCCACTGAGCTTGACCTCGTCCATCCTCACAAACAATAAAGATGTGGTGGTGCACGCCTGTAATCCCTGCACTTTGGGAGGCTGAGACAGGAGAATCACTAGTTCAAAGTCAGCCTCAGCAAGGGCAAGGCGCTAAGCAACTCAGTGAGACCCTGTCTCTACATAAAACACAAAATAGGCCTGGGGATGTGGCTCAGTGGTAGAGTACCCCTGAGTTCAACCCCCAGTACCAAAAAAAAAAAAAAGTACAGCAAGAAATCTCAAATACAAGTATAACTTCCCAATAAAAAATCAGTACATATTTGCAGAAATTCAGTTCATTAGGGACAAACAAGTCAATAAGCAGAACTGGCACCTGTGGAGCAAAAAGAGTTAAGATGGGAGACAAAAAAAAGTGGGTAACTATAATTTTTTCAAAGCAATGTGAGAAATATTTCATTTTAAAATGTGTACCTACTAGAATCATGAAAATAAGATATCAGTCACTAAAATTTAAAAAATGAAAAAAGAAAAGGAGAAGCCCTTAGTGGGACTTAAAGCCTGCCTGACCAAAGCTGAAGCAAGAAAAGAATTCTCCAAGAATGAAAACAGCACAGAGGGTATAAAAGAAGAGGTAACAATGATAAAGGACATATCTGATAGTTACCAAAGACATTTCAGAAAAGGTAGAAAGGGTGAGAATAAGAAGAAGGAAGACAAAGCAATAGTAAAAATAATAATAATAATAAAATTTAAGTTTCAAAATTTTTTTAAGAAGAAGGGTGTAAGTGCCCAGACTGACATTCATTCTGAGAGCCTGCACATGCCAGCATAGTTACACACATGTGGGCACTTTCCTAAAGAAAAGTCCTTTTCAACTCTGAATTTTATATTTTGCCGAATGGCATTCAAAGGATAAAGAAAATTAAGACATTTTACATATTTAAACATTTATAATTCATGGATCCCTTTTGGAAAACTGCTCTAGGACATAAGCCATCAATTAAAAAAAATAATGAATCCAAGGGAAAGCGTAAAACACACAGGTAACCAAATAAATTAGAGAAAAATAAAATCACAAATTTTGAGTGCTAATTCTTAATATCAGTTTGCAAATATAATTTTAAGTGATAACTAACATGGAATCCAAACATGCAAAGCTCTTTTCTCATATTTGCACAAAAGGGTGAATATAAATACTAGATATTTCTAAATGTTGCCTATGGATAAGAGTTTATTAGGCATGTTAACCATTTAACTACAAGGGCTAGTTGGCAATTCCCAACATACCCCTGCATTCATCAAGTGACTGGGTCTTTCTCTTCCTGTCTCCAAAGATTTTTCCAGCATCACTGGAGTTTCCTCAGGCTGTACCTGGGGAAGACTAGCTGAGAATATTATGTTTTCAGGGGCAGCCTTAAACAGTGAGGGAATGAATTTGGTGCCTAAGTATCCCCAATTCCCCATTTCAGTGTGAGATGATTATGAGGCTCTCCACAATATTTTCATAACACTGAGGCCCCATTGTACACGGTAGTATCCTACTCATTATCACATTCTTTAATTGGCTTTTTCTCTTTCCCTGATTAATTTTCCTCCCAATATCTTTGTGCCTTCTGAGATCACTCACCATGTAGCATACCAGCCCTGAGCCCTTTTCTTAGGGTTTGCCATTAATGTAACCAAACCAAGACAGTTGTTATCATAATTAGAGTGACAATAACCTCTGGTGTGCTGTAACATCATAATTACTGTAACTTTCACCCATGGTGGTTTGGACTGAAGTTCAAGTGGCTTAAAAACATGAGAAGAAAAGTCATTATAAGGATGTGGAGTTGTCTGATTTGTATTAATTTCCTCAAGCCTTGAAGAAGAGAATAACAGGCTCAAGTTAAACCATTATGAACCTGGAATATGCCATTGAAAACCAGACAATCCCTGGGTCTGGGTTTGTGGCTCAGTGTTAGAGTGCTTGCCTAGCATGTGTGAGGCACTGGGTTCGATCCTCAGAATCACATAAAAATAAATAAAGTATTTAAAGAAGAAGAAGAAGAAGATGAGGAGGAGGAGAAGGAGGAGGAGGAGGAAAAAGAAAGAAAGAAAGAAAGAAAGAAAGAAAGAAAGAAAGAAAGAAAGAAAGAAAGAAAGAAAGAAAGAAAACCAGACAACCCCAATGGCAATAGTTAAAGAATGCTCAATTCCTGCAATAATAAGGCAAATTTATTGAAAACAGGAGTAAAATTTGATTCCAAGGGTGGTAAAGCCACAGAAGAGACAGAATACATAGCCCAGCCACTCTCTGATATTAATGTTGGGGCCCTAATGGGGAAAGAGTTGGAAACTTAGATCTGGAAATGTGGAATTTTGGATGCTTGTGCCTGAAAACCTTAAATATTCAGATTTTCCTAAAACCCTAGGCCAGCAGAAGCAACCAACCTCACTTAGTATAGCACTGTGTCTACTGTTAAAAGGAGATTGCAAAATGTCACACCTCAGAAAAATGCATCATGAAATGATGCTTATCCTTCTTAATACACTTTCCTTTCTTCTGTTATGGTCTAGGTCAATAATTAGAGACATGGCTAAGCATAAATCAGTCAGTTAACATAGCTCAGCGCAGCACAGCCCTGTTATGAAATAATGCATTATTGACAGAAAAAAAAATACTACAGTATCTTATTAATATATTTCAGTGATGCCTAGAAGAAGCCAGGGTTGTGTTGGATATTGAAAGTTAGAACAATTGCACAGAGTATGTATATAATAGGAAAGAGTTTGTTGATACAAGGGATAACCCTGTGACTCAGGATAAAACATCTTGATAAGGTTCCATGTAACCAGTTCTAGCATGGTTTCAGGGTGGTTCTTTCAGAACTCAGACACAAAAAAACTTGCCACAGAAAATTATGTGACAATACCCCAGCTGCTTTGGCAGAGTACTAAGAACATAGTCAAAGGCTCAGGAAGACTTTTGGGCATCCTAAAATGAATTTACTACCTGAGCCCAGCAAATCCACTGTGAAGAAAGGAAGCAGAACTAGAAGAAAGTAAACAAGCAAGGAAGGAAGAAGAAAAGCAGGACAGAATGGTATCCAGAACACAGCAGATGCTCAATAAATATTTGGTGACAACCTGATTACATGGATACACTAAAACTCAAAATATCCATAGTAAAATATACTGTGATATGTCTTAGATATCATAATTTTCAAGCTTGATCTTTACCATATGAAAGCATGCCCTTGGTTTTTATTTCTAACATTTTCCCTTGTATGTATAACATATTACCAATATTGATCCTGTATTAGACTACAGAAGAAATGTCAACAAATTCTAAGTAGCTCCTGTTATATTGGCCTCATTCCTTATTCACTGACTGCAAAGCAGTAAAATGAGAAAAGAAAAACCAAAAGAGAGTTTCACTGGTTTTTATTTAGAAATCAACTACTAAATATTCCTAAATAACTTTGGTGATAATGAGGACCAGAAAAAGGAATGACAAAAAAAAAATCAAATAACCTCTGCATGAAAATCTATATAAAAAATTCAATTTACATTTAATAGTCTTGAATATATTTATTAAAGAAGAAATAAATTATGATACTAAATTTAAAAATCTAAAAAGAAAACAGCCATCTCAAAGCAAATAGACTATTAATAAATAATTTAACAGAATAGAGGAGGGGGAAAATTTTAAAAACAAAAGCTATATTTTTGGAAGGGATGTAGAGTACTCATAAGAGCTAAAAATTTTGGTAGACATTAACAAAGAAGAAAAAAATGAGAGAATACACAATTATAAAAGTTGGGCACGTAAGATTAGATATGGTCAAAAATATCTAGGAACATAGTGTTCTGTTTCTAACTCTGGAAATCCCTAATATAATTCCTGTTCAATACTCTCTTAACCTCCCTCTTATTTCCTATAGGTTCCCCAATCACTTGAGACAGGGGCCATTAGCTCCCATACTCCATGTAGGCTCCTCTTTCCATTTGTAAGGACTACTGGGCAAAGCAGAGTAAACCAATGCTCCTCTTTTCCCATCCCATACCCAGGGGCAGATACACAATACTGAGAACATCCAGAATGACTGACAACAATCTCCACGGACTCTTGTCCTTGCCCTAAGTATAGTCTCTAAGATTTTTACCCACAATGCAATAAAATCCACACTACTTTTCAGCATATGTCCCATGACAGGAAGTCTGGAACTGATGGCAAGAAACTTCGATGAATAACATATGAGCAAAGGTTATGTAGTCATTTGCATTTTCTTATTTCCACACTGTTTGCTCATGATTAATAATAATAGCTACTTAGAAGTATTCTTCTGTCTAAGCAAGGTGAAGATATTTTGGTATATGTGGCCTGAAACTAATACATCTGGAAATTGATCAAGCAATTTGCTTATTAACTATAATAAAATTCTCTGGGAGTCAACTATTCTTTCAGTCTGAGTTCCCCCAACACACACACACCAAGGACTTCCTTTGGTGATTGTATAACATAATGAGGTTATAACTATGTGCCTTCTTTGAAATTATGCAAGAAAATAGAGCCAGGATCCCAGGGCATAAGAATTTCATTCAATTCTGAGAACAGTATTTTTAGGGGATGTTACCATCTCTCTCCTCTCCATCACTTTCTATTTTTTAATGAATGTAAATGGTTAATAAAACTCTATATTGTTCTTCCCTGATATAATTTGTTGTGCCTATTTGAAGTATCTGCCTACTGGGGTTAATTTTTATATCATTTATTTTATCAGTTAACAATGTGTCAGTAGGTTTGTATTCCTTCTGAGGGAATTTAAATTTTGGTTTCATATGTTAATATATTGCCAAAGGTTTCTATGTGAACATATATTGTTTATACTTTAATATTATCTTAAAAAACAAATTAGAATCCTTAAAATATAAGGATTATTCCTTTTCATACTTAAAAACTTTATACTGAAACCACAGATGTCCATAATTATGGTTCAAGTCAAAAAACATGAATATATAATAATTTCAACCAAAACAGAATTTGCAAAGACAAAAGGAATCATCAAAGTATTATTATTTTTTTAACTTTCAGATGAAGAAGCTAAGAAACAAAGTTATTGACTCATTTCATGTTACAGTTCTAGTTAATGAAACAGCTGAGAATCTAGTCTCCTAAGTCTCATTTAAGCTTTTGTCCACTATTCTTATGAATAGTTTATGTTTCCTGCTTGTTTTTGCCCCACCACCCCCACTATATAATCAGATTTTAAAGGAAAAACCAAGTCTTCCAGTTTGATTACATTTCCCTATACAGCAGTAGCCTAAAAACTAAGAATTCAATGAATGTCAACTTACTGAGTATCTGCAGCCCTGCAGAAAACAAAATGCTTTTATTTAAAAGGCAGAATGCATAAAGACAAGTTCAGTGATAATAGGATGATTCAGAGCCAACCACAAGAAATTCAGCATAAAACAATTTTATAAAGTAATTCTTAGGTATTAAAGGCAGTTACTGAAAAGTGAAGCCTTTCCAAAAATTGCTAAGCATGGGGATAGAAAAAGATTTTGTAATTTAATACAAGTCAGAAATTGTCTCAATGATATGAAATCTGGTGGGCATTTAGAGATTACTTGTTTCCCAAATCTATTGTTTCTATGTAACCTAGATAGCCAATGAAATTAGTTTGCCCCATAAGATCTAGACATCATTCATTTGCATCCCACCTAATACCTATGATGTCCAATGCCCTGCCTAAGATATATGTAAATTCCCCCCAAGCTTATATTGTCAATGAATTAAACACAACCAAAAATAAGGTCCAGTAGTGTGTGAATTGAAGTGAGACTTTGAAAATACCTCTGAAAGTGTAAAGATCCTTCTCTTATATATACAATCTACATAGAATAGAGATTTGCCAAACAATTTTTTTTTTTTCCATTCACAAGCATCAAATCTGAGTTGGGAATTTACGTCATCCAATATGACTAGTGGAAAGTAGTGATCTGTGGCTGTATGGTTGTGTAACATTCCTTTTTTATGTCATGAAAACTTTAATTAGAAACATGAAGAATTTCTTAATATTTGCTTTTTATTCACTTTATTTTACATAAAATTCTCATATCCCTTGAAACTTGGCAACCTAGTGTATCTAATAAATGTGGCTAAGTGACTAAACACAGCTTTCGGCCCAGAGGAGT
Organism: Geosciurus inauris; assembly: GCA_004024805.1. Taxonomy (NCBI): domain Eukaryota; kingdom Metazoa; phylum Chordata; class Mammalia; order Rodentia; family Sciuridae; genus Geosciurus; species Geosciurus inauris. Next base: position 35,807 of record PVHX01006399.1, read on the forward strand.
CCTGCCTAGTGAAAAGTTCTTTGAGTCTTTTCACACACTGAACTATCCAAAGATCTCTTGTACTGACTGACTCAAGACAACCCAAATTTCTAACAAAAATCATTGAAGGTTTTTATGTTACATTTTTGCTATACCTATCTTTCCCCTGAAAATAATAAGCACCAATTATATAGATTCACCAGTTAGATTATGGAATTTCTGAGAAAAACACATTTGTAATATAATTACTTGCTTTAAAAAAATTAAACGGATTTGGAAGACTGTGATTATGTAAACTCAGAAAAATTAAAATATTAAAAACAATTTTTCACCTGCACATGAATTGTTTTAACTTATATTTTCTTTACAGGAAATTTAAATGTAAACTTCATATTTAAAGGTCAAATGATCACCTTAAAGTGTTATATGGAACCACCATGATTTAGTTAATAATGCTACTTACCAATTTTATTTCATACCTCTTACAATGTCACAATAGTAACAGTTCAGGCAAGAACCATCTTGAAACCATAATAGGAAATGGGGCCAGTAATATTTTTTCTACCTAGTTAGGTTATTTTAGGGTTTTAGTCAGAGTTTTCCAAAGAAACAAAACTGATAGAATATATAAAGAGATATATGAAAAGAGGTTTATTAGGAGGATTGGCTCATGTGATAATGAAGACTGAGAAGTCCCACAATCATCTATCTGCCAGCTGGATCTGGATTTCTTTTCAGCAAAAGAGAGATGGCCTAGAACCTGTTGAAGCATTGAGCATAAATAATGATTTCCCAGCTATGTGAGTATCAGTCAAGTTGATACTCAAAATCAAAGTAGAAAACAGTATGTGCCAAAATGGAAAAAATGACTTCACAATTGGGCACCAATGGACTTCTCAAAAGTGAGATAGTCTTGGGAACAATTTTCAATTGTACTCATTCCCCAGGGCCTAATAAAAGTTCTGACTTCTCATGAGTTTAACTTTACTCAACAAGCAATTACGAATTTTTCCTCTTCCCACATAGTGTAAAAGAATCAGATTAGAATCAGATTAATTAATCAATCAGAATGTTAACAAATAATAGAACTAATACTGCATTTATCCTTATTATATAAGAAATGAAAATTTTCTTTTACTTACTTACTATAACAATAAGAAGGGGGCTGGGGCTATGGCTCAGCGGTTGAGCGCTTGCCTCGCATTCGTGAGGCACTGCTATTTTATTCAGCACCACATAAAATAAATAAAGATATTGTGTTCATCTACAACTAAAACAAAATATTAAAAAAAATAAGAAGTTTTATCTGAGGTAAAATGTATTCTAGTTCTGTAATATTCTGAGATGTCTAAAGGCAACCATAAAATTTTTAGTGATCTCACTAAATCTGATTATGACATTAAGGTTTTCAGAGGACCAAGTTAAAGAGCAATTGTCATTAGTTACCACCTAACTTACCACCTAAAGAGGATTGGTTTGTTTTGTGTTTTATGAAATTAATTGTATATCAGACAACATCCAGCTCACTTTGCAGTATTAATGATAATACATGTACTATAATTGAGGAAATAGAATGCTATTTAGCTTATTTTCTGTAACATAAAAAGCAGATCATTCTGCAATTGTGGAGGAAATTGTGGAACAAATACACTCTAATTATTGAAAATTAAAAATATATAAAAGACACAGAAACAAACAAAATATTGACAAACAACCACCAAAAATATTCTAAATCCTCAAACCCTGAAAAAGATTTCTAATATATTAAAATTATTAAACCCATTCTAAGCACCTACATTTCCAATGAGTTGAACTGAGTAACCATTATTATATTTCATTACTTCTGAAATTTTCTGCTCTTTACCTATGTAAAGTCTGTAAGCAAAACTTTATTTCCTTCTTGGTATTCTGGATTAATTTACACTTTTCAGAAAAAAAAAAAACACTTGATGTCTCCATTTTAATCTAAATCTTTCAAAGAGATTGATGATTATTAGCTTAGATATAAATGTGAGTGCAATTTAATTCACTGTCAATAAAACTTCTAATGCAGTCCTTAGGAGAGCACTAAAGAGTGCAATATCTTCTAGATTATTTTATAGATCATCTCATTCATCTGCTTTTTAGGAGAGCTACTGATGGGTAAGGGAACAAAGTGGTCTTTCTGCTTTTGAGAGCTTTTTCTATTAGAACGTGAGTTCCCAAGGCAAGCATCCAGGAAGTTTTCATCTTTGCAACTTATCACCTAACAGAGGATTGGCTTATTTGTGTCATGCAAAATTAATTGTATACCAGACAGCATCCAGCTCACTTTGCAGTACAAATGATAATACATGCACTATAATTAAGGAAATAGAATGCTATTTAGCTTATTTTCTATAACATAAAATGTAGATCATTCTCCAAGAATGCCATCATAATAATAATGTAAAGTACTGTGTGCAATAGCTTGATGATCAATACAAATGGGCTAACTATTTTGGCATAAGAGAATCACTCTTAATTGGACTCCACTCAATTACATCAATCAACCTAAAGAAACATTACTTTAAAAAGACATATCAAAGGAATTTTTAAGCCGAGCGCGGTGGCTCAAGCCTGTAATCCCAGCACTTAAGGAGGCTGAGACAGGAGAATCGCAAGTTCAAAGATAGCCTCAGCAACGGCGAGGTGCTAAGCAACTCAGTGAGACCCTGTCTCTACATAAAACACAAAATAGGGCTGGGGATGTGGCTCAGTAGTGAAGTACTCCTGAGTTCAATCCCCAGTACCAAAAAAAAAAAGAATTTTTATATTTATCATAGGGCTTGAATAAAATATATTGCCTATCAGAGTGTCTTTCTATATCTTGCATTCAATAAAATTTCATAGGAAAAATTCATTTCAAGTTTTAGAAACATCTATCTTATCATTAACATAGGTTCATATTTATCTTAATAAAATAATGAATATTCTACTGGATCATGATTTGTACTTCTACCTGGCTTTAAATAATTAGGACTAAATGTGGCTAATTCTAGGAACTAGCAGAACATCTGATGAATGTTTCTATCTGGGTTCTACAAATTTCTGGGTTTGTTATCTTCCTACCTTTATTTTTCCTTTACTTAATTTCTCAGCTGTTTGTTTTAATCATTTGCATTGCACTTATAATTGTAAGCAGTTTCATCTCCTTTGTCAAACAAACAAATATAAATTACTAGTGTTTACTTCAAGGCTAATATTTATTATTACTATTATTACGGTGATAGTTTTGTTGAATGATCCATAGTTTATGTTATAGACAACACACCAAATATTATCCTACTTCCATAGTTACAGTGCACGTATTTTCTTTTTTACTTCAGAGTGAGCTGGATCTTATCTTGTATACAATACTTGAAGGGAAATTTGTTCCTACTTTTATCTATTTTTATCTAAATCTTTAACCATATGCACGTATTTTAATACTCATCGAGTTTGTATCAGAATAAAGACACTTAATATTATTTTAATAGCATTTTCCTTATCTGAAAATTCTATTGAATTAGGCAACAAAAAAATCCTTTTAAAAATCTCTTTTCTTTTAGCTCAAAGACTCTTAAAGATTTCTCAAGCAAATGTAAGAAACAAGATAAATAAAAAGATTCCTAAAGGGGATACAAATTAATAAAACGTAAGAACCTCCACTAATCCAGTATAGAAAATTAGTTCTTAAAAAATCCCTTGGTAATCCACTTCTCAAACCTCTCCAGTTTGTTCAACAGCAATGTAAGTTTGTATTGGTCCCAAAGTAACCTCTCTAAACCATGGTGTCAGTGTGTAGCTTGTAATTAAGCACATGGAATGTTGAAAATATGTTTATTGGAGCATCAACATACTGCATAATAATTTTTTTCTCTTACTCTCAGATAAACAGTTGAATGTGTCAGCATAAGCCAGAGTCACAGGATACGTTATGCATACTGAATTGGTCAGCATTATCTTCACTTTGTTCTGCTTAGGAGACAAAGTTGAGATTATGTAAATTAAACCACTTTGTCATTTCTTGATTTCCTTACTTGGTTCTGTATGCTTAGGGATGTAGTTACTTCTCCAAAAGTAAAATTGAGGGCAGAGTTTTGCTGTATGGACACTGAAGGTATTTATAAAAACACACTGATGATATTCCATTAATGTAGGAAAGCATGTTATTTAAAGTGAAACTAAGGTATGCAATATGACAGTGCATATAGCATTCAGTAGTGAAAGACATCTTTAGAAGTGATTTAATTCAGTCCCCTAATTTTGTAGTTAATACTTTGGTCAGGAAGCAGAGTCATTTTCCCCAAAGTCACAAGGAATTAGCAGTGGGTTAGAACTCAGGCCCTCTGATGGCCCCAATCTTCATGCAAAGTACCATTCCTTCTTTGAGAATAAAATGCTTTTTTACCACCTTCCACAATACCTTTTAATCATGTGAAATATTTGTTGGACAATTACAAAGTCTTTCAAAAATTGTTCTAAATGTTCAGTATCCTTTAGCTATAAAGAAAATAATTTTGCACCTTCTTGAGATAATGGTTTGTATCTGAATTATTTCCACATCTAATTAGTGGTCACTATGAAAATTCTATTCATGTAAAAATCTTTGATAATTTAAATTACATTGGGGGAGGGAAAAGCAGAATTAATTACAAAAAAAAATAACACACTTTGTAAGATGTTTAAATCCTTTCCAAATGTATGTAACTTCATTTTTTAAAAAACTTATAGGTATATGGCATGCATGTTTGACAAGGTGTTAATATAAACTAGACAAAATGCAGATGCGAATATTAACTAACTGGGATGTTGTCTGTTATCAAATAAAAGAAAAATCAACCAAAAATAATTGCTCAATACTATGAAGTTCTCAACTAATGAAATTTTTTTGACTAGTGGAAGTATAGGGGTATTTCCAGATATTGCTAGACACAGAAAATGAACTCACACCACTAGGAAGAGATTTTGCAGTTCTACATTGCTATATCTTGGTCAAAGTCTCAGGTCCCAGCACATGGTAGAAAGATTGCTGCCTATACTTTTCAACTCACATGTCATCCTGAGAGCAGCTCCCATGGGGTAGGTTCAATATTCCTAATAAAAGTCCTAGAATACATCCTTCAAGGCCCCAATTAGAACACCTGCTCACCTTTAAAGTCATCACTGGGATCTGATTTGATCACTCAAGCCTTGGTCACAGGGTCACTCAGAGCAGAGTTTAAATTTGCCTCTCACAAAGCACGTACAATGTGAATAGGTAAAGCAATAGTGGTTTTTCTAGAAGTAAAAATGAATCCTGCACAGGCCAAAAATACAATTTCTTCAGGGTACTGGTTAAGCAGAAAAAGATGTTTGGTGCCCCTTTTCTTTCCTCATCTCCCTGAATTGCTGATCATTATATTCTGGTACTGATTAGAGCACACTCAGATAGCAGGCAATCACAGGTGGTATTAGATTTTACATAAACAAACTCCTCTTCCTAACTCCTCTAAATCCTTGGGTCCACGGAACAGAAATTTTAAGTGGCAGACCTGCTTTAAAAAAGGGAAAAGACTGATTTTTGTGTTTTGCTATTCCATTTCTCCTGTTGCTTCCTTAAATGACAATGTTAAAAATCAAGTAGATTTATTATTGTAGTGGAGAAGTAGTTTAACAACAACAGAGTATTAGAGAGTTAGGACTAAAACATTCTAGGCTTAAAAAAAGGGACTGGCCACTGTGACCCTGCCCCATCTCAGATTCCTGTTATCAGCCATCCAGTCTCTCTCTCCCTATAAAAAATTGTGAGCCCAGTGCAGCAGCACTCACCTGTAATCTCAGCAATTAGGGAGGCTGAGACAGGAGGAAGTTCAAGGCCAGCCTCAGCAATTTAGTAAGGCCCTTAGGAACTTAGAGAGACCCTATCTCAAAACAAAAAAATAAAAGGGGCTGGTGACAATGTGCTGCTGAATTAAAAAAAAAAAATGAAGGAAAAAAAAGAAAGAAAAAGGGAAAAGAAAGATGCATTCATAGATTTCCCTTGTGACTTCTCAACATCTCCCTCTTGGGTGGAATATATCCTCTGTCTCTCCACATTTGGGCTTGGCTATATAATCTGCTCCCACCAGTGTGATGTGGGTACTATGGTGTGCCACATCTATTCAAGGGCTTTCAATTAGCTTGCATGTTTGGCTTGTGCTTTTGTGCTTCTGCTATTTGTTAGCAGGAAAGCCTGCCTATGTCCTAAAATAAGAGATACGTAGAGTGGATGTGAATCTCCCTTATAGGCTGAAGAAAATCACCCCAGCCAACTCCCAGACCTATGAGTATGACAGTGTTTCTTATTTTAAATCACTGGGATTGCTGGGTTGTTTCTTAGGCAGATTTATCACCCAAATATGAGTAAACAACATACTATTTAAGTTGTCTGTATTGCAACAACTTTTCAACTTTGGTCAAAGAGAAATCTAATGAAAATATTTTAGAACATTATAGCCATAAATTCACACAGCCTCTATTCAGAGCACTGTTAGGGCATTTTTAAAAATTTTTAAGACTGAAAGCCAATGTAGGATCAAATCACCACAAGATCTGTATTTGCATCTTGTCAGCACTTTGAGGTTAATATAGTAATCACTGAAGTATTTCTAATAGGTTCTCTCTCTTCTGTCTTCTTCCCTCACTTTGTACAGCTGGCCTCACACTTCTTTTTTTTATTTATTTATTCTAATTAGGTATACATGACAGCAGAATGCATTTTGATTCATTGTACACAAATGGAGCACAACTTTTCATTTCTCTGGTTGTACACAATATAGAGTCACACCCTATGTGCGGGCCTCACACTTCTTACACCAAATATTCTCCTTTTTAAACCCAAACACCTCACCGTAACCCAATACCTTTAATCCTTATCCTATACTTGATTTCCTTTCTAACTGAACTGACAAAACAGCAATGCACTGGCTAGGCAAATGAAAATTTCCCCTGGAGAACTGGACAAAACAGATTAGGGCACACCAGAATGCTCTTTTGTTGGCAGGCAGAGAAAACTGCTCCACTTTTTCACTGGCTTTCCTGGGGGCTATGGGAAGAAGAGATTAGTCATAGCCAGTACTGGAGCATTTCTATTCCCCTCATCCTGTTCATGTCAGGATGTCCTCTTAATAAGAAAAATCTCAAGTCATTCTCCTTTTATTTTGTTGAATGTTTAATCATAAAAGAAATGTAGTTTTATTGTAAAAAATTCAGCAATGCAAAGTTTTGAAAAGAAATGGTTAATAGTCTAAGTCCTCTCTTCCAGTCAAACTATATCTGACATAATCAGTGTCCACTGGTAAGTGGACATCCTTTGCAATATTCACCTATGCTTATGCAAACACAACATGATTTTCTATTTTTTCTATAATATAAATTCTGTTATACCATTTAATCTAAGATGTGCTCTTTTGTTCCATATAAGACAATATATGAAGGACAATATTTCAAGCAAATCTAATTTTAATTCTAACTCATTGTAATAAAAATTCCATATAATACCCTATGCTATGCATTTATGGAAAATTAACCAATATTTTAATTAATATTTAGATAATTTCTATTTTTTATCTGACTACTATGGCAAAGAAAATACAAGGAGTAAAGGTATATAATCTTACATGAGAAAGAACAAATTCTGTGGGTTAATTATATTATTTACCATATATGGTGTTTTACATCATAAAAGGGTGGGTGTTCTGTTTTGATCTGTGATCTTCTGATTCTTTATTGTTTCTGAACTTTTGCACTCCCCAACAAACCACTGGGGCAAAGTGCATGCATGCTATCCATAGGCCAAATATATTGAGTGGAATAGGCAATCACTTCATGGTATGAATTCAGAGAATTCAGAAAGACTCCATAATCTCTTCAAATCCCTCTTAAATTACTTTCTGATAACTGACATTTTTTTGTCTTAAAGTAATTGCAAATATCACTGTGAAAGCAGCACACTGAGTCTCATTAGACTTTTACATATTATTTTTAGTACTTTTGTAAAATCCTGCATGAGAGTAAGTTTTTCATGTAGAAAAAGCAAATGAATCAAAAAGTATTAAGTTAACTAGAATAGAAAATGCATAAAGGGAGATAGAGTAAGTCAAAGACAAACTTTGTCTAAATTATAACTTTATGGAAGAAAAGACACAAACAGATGAGTCTCTGTTGAAGATATTTTAAAAAATCAAATATAGTTTAACATTTTATGTCAGTCAAGGGCCTAAGGTAATTGAAATATTCAAATTGGGTTTTATCCTTTAGCCTGATGTTAGATGGCAGAATTTCTAAAGCAAAGTAAAGTGTACTTTAATCTTTGAGATACACTTGAATTTCATGGTTGAAAGAACCAAATTTTGTGGTCTTTTCCTACATGCAGTACTCGGGGGATCACCACTTAACTTTCCAATAGTAAAAAAATAAAGAAGTATAGCATGAAGCAGAATACCTGAGTTCCTGTTAGACCATAAGGAAACTTCAGAACAACTACCATATATTTGATGGTTCTGAAACAAATCCCAGTCATGGCTATAAAATTCTTATTTGCATCACAAAGTGCTTGACAGATATAAGAGGCTATCATTAGCCTACTGACAACATTCCTAGTTCCAAATGAAAACTGTTTAAATGTGAAGGGCTCTGATTCTATGTAAAAGAATAGCTTGGAGGGCTAACTCCTTAGCTGCTTCTCTTGAACAAAAATATTGGTTTTCTATATTTTCCTATCTTCTATGACTGGTTTCCCTCAGGCTAGAAGGGCCATTGAAAAAAATCTTCCTAAATAACACACATCCAGTCAGAAGCTTTTATAATTGCACATTCATCTCTTTAAATGTAAGTTTGGTTTTTTTCAGAGGCATTTCCCTAATCTTCAAAAATGATCTCTTAAAGGCAATAGGGCACCATGGTGGCAATTGATATTGTAAAATACATCTGTTTGGGGGAAAGTCTAACATTTGATGTGCTCTGGAATGTTAAATGACTTGACTGAGAAATTACTCTCTAAAAGTAATATTTAAAGTAGAAGAAATAAAACATGATAAAAAATTAAGATACATTTTAATGGCTTATGTAGTATTATCAAACATCAAGTATGTTATGAAAATATAGCACTATAATTATACAAGGTATTCACTTGATATTCCAATAGGGGCTATAAAACCAAAGTTTATTGACTACTGAACTTGCAAAGATCAATTAGGAAGTCATCCTGAAACAGAATTAAGTACATATAAAATACTTTTAAAAATAGCAACATGATCAGATTACAGATGATTTGAAATCAACAGGTTCAAGTACAAAACTCTGATCCTTTTCATCACTATTCTTTATCTCCATCAAATTTTTGTTTTCAGTAATACGATCCTGTGTGATCTCATATCAAGACTTGAGTTCTTTATCTACTTCTAAGCTTCCTTGTTCTCCCAATGCTTAGGCATGTGCAGGCTGCTCCTCAGAGCAGGAAGGCCATGATTTCTCCAGTGAAAGCTTCTCACTTTGCTCTTTCCCCCTTTCTCCCTGACTCATAGTGTGGAGGAAAGAAAGGCAATAGGAAAATTACTTAATATTTTTGGTTGCTTTATTTTGCCATGTATAAAGGAAATCAAATAGATAATCTCTATTTAGTCACCTGAGTAATTCTAATTCTTCCCTCTTTTATTTACGTAAAAATTAAAATGCCCCCAGAAAAGGAGGTATAAAGCCAAATACACCTTTTATTTACCAGTATTTTTTTCTAGGGCTCTTGTTAAAAGAGCAGCACCAACTACACACATGTACCATACATCTGGCCTTACCTCCAGCCTTTTCAACAAATTTATATTTAAAAAGACACATAGATTAGATTTCACAGATCAGCTGAGGTAAATACAATGGAAGTCAAGAATGGATAAAACTGATTTTTTGGTCTAATGCTTATTACCAATTCCTTCCCACTATGTCAGCCATCATTCTAGTGCACTATTGGGTGAACAAAAGAGACAAAGATCTCTAACTTCACAAAGCTCTCTGTTAAGAGAGCTTTACTATTTACTGTTGGCTAACCATAAAGAGTTCATGTAACCAGTTACATAGATTAGATAGTAAGTTCAAAGGCAAGAGAAGCAATAGAATATGCAGGCATTGGGTCATCATTTAAACAAGGTAGTCAGGGTAGGCCTTGTTAAGAAAGTAACTTCTGAGTAAAGACTTGAAGCAGACGAGTTTGGCTAAGGGAAAGAAGGAATTGTCACTGCAAAATTTCTAAGGTAGAAGCTTATATCTTCAAGGAAGTGCAAGAAGGCTCAAGTGTTTGATGCTTGGTGATTGAATGCAGAGGGCTAAGGCAGGGGTTATGGCATTGAAGGCAGGGACTTCTCTGCCATCCTACAACTTTGTCTTCTTTTGCCAAATAGGGGGTCATTTCAGAGTTTAAATAAGATAGGTTGCATTATCTGATTTACAATTTTAAAAGAGTCACTCTGACTACTGTGTTGAGAAAATTCTGAGGATGGGAGGGATAATATATAACCATAGATCAAATTACACTGTTATAGCACATAACACTAAAATTTCACATTAAAAAAAAAAAGAAAGAAACAAAGAGATTTTGTTTTTTCTCATGTTATGTAACCACTGTGGGTCATCTGGGGCTCTGCTCCATAATAACTTCTTTCTGGAACACAGGCAGATATACAACAGTGCTATCTGGAACTAAGCCAGACTCTCAGCACAAGAAAAAGCCAGGGTAAACAAACTTCTCGCTCTTCAACTTGCTCAAAGTGCCCTAGGTTACTTCTAATCACATTTCATTTCATTGACTAAAGCAAGTCAAGGGGTCAAGTTTCCCATCAAAAGATTAGAAATATAACATAACTTTCCTATATACATATATGAATGTACAGCAGCACATCTCACCTTCATGCATATATACAAGGCACTAATTCAATTAAAAAACTATAAATAAATAGAAAAAATTTATCAAGTAGAAGGAAGGGAACCAGATGAAAGAAGAGGGAAGGGAAAGGAGAAGAACTAGGGACTAAATTAGAGCACATTCTATTCTATGCTTGAATAATTATGCTTAAATGAACCCTCATATTATGTATAACCAAAAGGAGCTAATAAATTTTTAAAAAATCAGAGATGTATAAACCTCCCACAGGAAGGAGGGAAGCCCAGAGACAGGCATGCAAGTATTTTAAATTATTCAATTCTCCAATGAACGGAAGAGAAAAGAAGGGAGATTATTTCAAAGACTGTTGTAATGTTCTAGGGGAGAAATGGTAATGACTCTTTCATATCAATCACATCTCAAACTGTGGAGCCTTAAGATGTATAAGGGTGTTAACCAGGAAGAACCCACGGAAGTGGCAAAGGATAGTAACTCATACAAGAATAAAATAAAACTGGCATTGAGGCCTAGAATAGGAAAAAAAAAAAAAAAAAAAGGAAGATCAAGAAAGGAGCGTGAACACTTACCATTAAAATTCGCAAGGAAAAAAAATTTCAAATAAATTACCACAGAGAGGAGACTTTGATGACCTACATGTTGGTTTTCATAGACTTATCTGACCTTGTAATTCAGAAAAAACTGTTTTGTTAATAGCATGCCAATTTTGTCTCCTTTATTTAATTTGCTCTGTTATCTTAACCAGACAGCAGGAACTCACTATTAAATCAAGTCTTTCATTGTCTCTGATTCCACTAGATGTTGCTAAGTGTAGAAAAGTGATAAAATTCAACTTATAATTTCTATTTCTACTTCCCCTACATATTTCCTTTATAGACTTTTCTAGGCAACACTAAAGCCCAAAGAATAATGTAACTAAGTCCCTTCTTTTATCTACTACAATTGGCTTATTCATTTATTTTTCCTAATATATTCTAGAAAAAATACTAGATATTAGAGATACTAACATAAAAATAACTACACTGCATGCTAGATGTCATAGTCCAAGGATAAAGATGAATGAGTTATATTATGGTAAATGCTATTTTTAAAAAATATGTGATGTGTAAAGATAACAGAGAGTCAAACTCCCTGTGAGGAGGATTCAGCAAGGAGAGCTGCTTAAGATGAATGTGGATGAGCACACAAGGGTTTTTGTTCCTAACAAGGCAACAATGAAAAATCCCAAGCAGAAAAAAACACCTCATCATATGAAAAAGAATGTGATAAAGTGAAAAATATTCGAGTTATGGAAATAAATGGATGAAAAATGTGTGAGAGTGGAAGAAGGCAGACAGAACAGATAGTACAGGACCAGATCATGAAGGCATCCTGAGCTATGCCAAAAATTTCCCATGTTAGCCAGTAACGGGAGTCACTGAAGAATCCAAGCTGGAAAAAAAACATAATTCATTGTTTCTCACAGATGTTGGTTGCTTTAAATAAATGATCATTACTCTTTTATTTATCACCATTACTGAAAAACAGGAAATCATTTCATCAGCGAATAGTCAGAAATCAATGGAATCTGTAATATCCATCACATAGCAAACCAGCTCTGAGGCCCATTAGCACCCTGGTGCTTTGTCAATCCCAGAATTCAGGGTTTTCTCTGTTGGCACTTCTACTGTCTCCATCTTCAAAGCACACATCTCAGATTGTCTCTTAATTTCCTAGCTCCTCAACAGTGATACTCAAGCTTTTAGGTCTCCAGATCCTTTTATGATCTTAAAAGTCAGTGAGAACACCAAACAGCTTTCACTTATGCAGGTTATATCTATCAATATTTACTGTATTAAAAATTAAAAATATGAAATTTTTATATGTGTTTATTAATCCATTAAAACAGTAATAATAATGTCATTGCATATTAACATGATTTTTATTTTTTAAATATCCTCTAAAACAGAAAAGAAAGTAAAAAGTAGTACTGTTTTAAATTTTTGCAAATTTCTTTATGTTTGGCTTGAAGAAGACAGATTCTTATGTCTGCTTCTGAATTCAGCAAATTGCAAAATACCGTTTTGGATGAAATATATGATAAGAGCCTGTCCTCAGAAAAATGGCAAAGACTTTCCTGGTAATTGTAAATATTTGCCAGTAATATCCCATAATATCCCATAAACATCCTTCTGGGTTTTTGTTTTGTTTTTTGTAGTACTGTTTTGTTTTGGTTTTTGCTTTGTTTTTTGTAGTACTGTGGATATGTTATGTCCTTATCCATGCTAGGCAATCATTCTACCGCTAAGCTGTAACCACAGCCCCACAGTAGTAGTTTTTTTAAACAGTTGCAATGTGAAATTTAAAACCATATTATTACAATTTTTTACACTTATATTAAAATCTCTTGATCCATGTTTAATTTAAATGGATTTCACCCTTACAAGATTTTGTTACTTTCTGGTTATTTGTCAAATATTTGTTCCCTGCATTACACAGATGTTCCAAATTTTAACACATATTTTAAATGATATAAAAGCACCACACATTTGTTAATATCATGATTAATCTCAGCAGAAAGCTAAATAATGTAAACTTTTAAGGTTACAGTGGCAATTTTTTAAAACTTCTGATTTTTCCCTGAAAGTTAAACTGTACAATTGACAAAAATACTTCCATTTGTTTAAAGAAAATTCATGACAAATGTCCAAACTGGAAAACTAGTTTGTCACTCATTTTTCAAATGAAAATTGTATTCCATGAAAAGCAGCATCTCATTCAGCTTATAAATCCCATCACAGGTTTTACCTTGAGACAACTGTCATACTTCAATACATAACAGAAGTGCCTCAAACATATTTCCTATTTTATCGTACAGACTATTAAAATCTTTTTCTTTTGGGTGGTTGCATGTGTGTGTGCGTGTGTCTATGTGTGTGTGTGTGTGTGTGACTTGTAGGAGTAATTTACATCTGTTTTTATTTTTTAATTTTGGATACAAGATTCACTGGATATATTTATTGAAAATAACTTATTTTACTTTCTGGCCTGATTTTGCACTCTCTAAATGGTATTCTTTTTTTAAAAAAATGGTATTCTTGATAAGCATAAGTTTGTAATTCTCATGTAGTTTAACTTATAATTAATTTCTTCTACAATGATTTTTCTGTCCATTAAAGACAGACATCTTTTTTTAAATTCCAAGGTCATAAAGATGCTTTCCAACATGTTTAATTAGACTTACTCTTAGGTATTCTGTGTTTTGATGCTATGGCAAATAATACCTATTTTCTCATTTGCCATAGGTTATTGCTGGTATCTAAGTATATAACTGATTTTAATATGTTTTGCACCCAACATCTAGATACATTACAATTCCAATAGTTTGCTCCAGAGGCTGTTGAAACATTTACATGTACAATTATTCACATGTGGATAATAATGGTTTCATTTAATTTATAAATGTGTTAATCCTTTGTGATATTTCAGTTTCACTGACTATAACTTCTATGACAATATTGAATGGAATAAATTTTATTAGGCATCCTTGTTTCAACAAAATTTTTCTTACTTTCAGAAAGATGATTTATTCATAATTTTAAAATTAGATTTTGGTTTTACTTGAACCATGATCAGAGATTATGTCCAATGAAACATCTTCTGTAAGACTAAAGATGGAAAGTGGATGATGGACAACAGAGTACAGAAAGGAACAAGACATCTAAGATTAAGTCTATTATTTAGAAAGGGAGTCACTGGGATTGATGACCCAGACCAGACAGCAAGCCTTAAGGATCTCAGAACCCATCTCAACCATGAAAACAAAAACAAAACAACATAACAGCTTCATGTGTGACTTAAAAAGATGTCTTAGTAAACTGTGAAGTGTTTAAATAACTCCCTGCCTGTACCCTCGTCTCTTCCTTAGACTCAATTCTCTCATACCTCCAACAGATCATCACTACCAACATCCTCGTACCATTCTAACTGCAATGAATCACACAAAGAAGAAAAATGTCAAATATAGTGATGTACATGTATTTTATTTACTGATAAATCTGTAAATGAAATTCCTCCAATTTGGTCAAATTTCGTTATATTTTTATAAATATAACCAGATTGTCTCCCAAAAAGATTATAGCAATTAACATTCTGACCCTTTTATACATCTCCTTCAGTATATGTTTTCAAATATTTTAATAGTTTCTAAGTCATGAAGTAATGTTATCTAATTCTTTGTTTTTTACTTGCATTTCCCTGAGTACTGCAAAAATGGACCATGGTTTCATATATGTATTGCTCACATGCATTTTATCCTCTATAACTTATAAGTTCAGATTTCTTTCCTATGATTATATGCCTCTTTAACAATAAATTTATAGAATTTTTTATTTATTAAATATGTAAGCCTTTTGACTTGTGGTTTTCCTTTCTCTATTGACTTTTGTTGTGCGTTATCATCATTTGAAGTAAACAGTGAAATCAATATATATTTTGGACATCTTCTGAGCTTAAGCTATTCTTAGGAAGGTCTTCCTAACCCTAAAGTGCTAATAGACTCTCTTTAATTTTCTTTGGCTACTTTCAGTTCTTACATTAAAATTCTTAATACATTAGCATTTTATTTTTGCCCGTGATATAGACAGAGTAAGACTATCAATATAGTCACTTTATAATCAAGAAACCTTATACTTAGAGGCTATATAGAAGGCATATTAACAAAAGAAAAGGGACTTATGGTAGAAAAAATATATTAAAAAATTATTATGTTTTTTTCTACTTTGCTAGGCAACTTTTTTTCTTAACTGTACTCAGCAGCCTTTGCAAGGACTGAAGCTTGACTATCTGAGCATATCTAGGGTTTGTGTAAAGCAAATACATACATATTTTCTTAATGAACGGTTAATTTTATGTGCCAACTTATCTGAGTCACAGGATGCTAAAATAGCTGATTAAACATTATTTCTAGATATGTCTGCAGTATTTCCAGAAGACATCTGGCTTTGAATTGGTGGACTCAGTAAAGCAAAAGGCCCACTACAGTGTGTGCATACACTTAATTTCATCTGTTGAGCACAAGAATCAAACAAAAAGGCAGAGAAAGGTTGAATTTACTCTCTGCCTGACTGGTAGAGCTGGGACATGGGTCTTCTCCTATCTTCAAAGATCCAGTTTTCAGGACTGGAAAACCTGGAATCTACACAACTGGGACTCTGGTTTTGAAGCTTTCTAGCTGCATTGCCAGCATTCTTGAGACCCCCAGTACCAATAACTAAAAATAAATCTCAATATCTCTCCATCTTTCTCTTTCTCTTTTCACACATACAATAGCCTACATTCTATTTGAATAGTGAATATTATATTTCACTGGGTAGATTTTGATAAAAAAAAAAAAACACTTGGGAACATGAGAAACGTTGGCAGAGGTCAGGAATTTCATTGGCAGTAGCCTCTTCTTTCTTAGGCATTTGAAAAGTATAATCATAAACCAGAGTGCAATACAAACAAGAGCTCTCCTGAGCTCTAATTTAATGAACTTGAGGGAATGTTTGCAAGTTTAAATAAGAGGGGAAAAAGTATTATGAATATGTTTACTAGATGTTGAAAAACTGTTTTTAAAAAACACTGCAGGGAACATAAAGTAAATAAAACAGCTAATATAGAATAGGCTCACTGAGGCATATAGTAATGCTTAGTCTGTTCAATTAATGAAGGGTTTATAAGGGCTAAAAGGACCAAAAAGACAGAAAAATTAATTGCTTGCTATATCCAGTGGCAGCCAAATAAAACACAGGCATATTCATTCAGATAATGGTTTTAGGATTTAGGAAAAAAATTGCTGTTTCAGTTTATATATTCTTGAAACAGAAAAATTCAGTATCTGGTTGGATAATCAATCATTGGACCCAACGGATAAAAACAAACCAAAGCTATATTAGTTTTCTATTGCTGCATAACAAATTACCACAAACTTAATGCATCTAAATGACACACATTCATTATTTCATAGTTTCTGAGAGTCAGGAGGCCAGGCATGGCTTAGATGGGTTTTCTTCTTGAGGTTTACATGGCTGCAAGTAAGGGGCTCACCAAGGCTGGGATCTCATCAAAAGGCTTGACTGGGGAACGATCTGTTTCTGAAGTTCATGAGTTTAATGGCAGAATTCTACTCCTTGAAACTATAGGATTCATGAAAACTTCTTTTCAAAGCCAGCCAAATGGAGAGAAACTCCAGCAACATAGGCCCTCCAATCTTTTATAATCATCTAAGCATAACCTATGCCTTCCATTGTTTAGATTCATATTGCTCTCATCCCACTCAAGAAATATGATTACCAGGAGGCAGGGATCACAGGGGTCACCTTCAAGTCTGATAACCATAAAACAAAATTATGGTATTTACAATTCTCTTGGGTATGATTCTAATGGTCAAAGATAAACTGATTTAATAATTTAAAAATACTAGCCGGGCCCGGTGGCTCAAGCCTGTAATCCCAGCACTTAGGGAGGCTGAGACAGGAGAATCACGAGTCCAAAGCCAGCCTCAGCAATGGCGCTAAGCAACTCAGTGAGACCCTGTCTCTACATAAAACACAAAATAGGGATGGGGATGTGGCTCAGTGGTCGAGTACCCCTGAGTTCAATCTCCAGTACCTAAATAAATAAATAAATAAATAATTTAAAAATACTTAACTCCATCATAAGAAGGTGACTAATGTAAACTCATAATTTATGTCACATAACAGTCAATCAAATACAACCAAATCTGACACCATGAAGAAAAGCATGAAATCAAAAAGAGAAAAGTAGGCAATGAAAAAGAATTTAAATATTTATGTCCTAATTTCCCGGGTCTTCAAGACAAGTATGACATTAAATTAGGAACAAAATTTGAACTTCTAGTATAACCATTTACTAGATGTTTGTTCTGAGATATGTTCATGAACTTCTAGGGCTTCAGTTCTTAATCTATAAGACAAAAACCATTTACACTTAGAAGGTTCTATATCAATTAAAGAAGATACTTGTTAAACACATTGAATAGGTCTGGTGCATAAGAATTGTTGAGCAAAACACAAACCTCACTAATAAAAGCAATTTTTAAAGTCTATTTTGACATTATGAGATTTTTTACTTTTTTAGAGCTTAGGTAATGTCCCCTATTTCTAAGGAAAATTTAATATATAAGGGGAAAACTGGTTCAGCACATACCAAAGCAAGCAATTAAAAGGTATATAATGCAAACATATACATGATAAACATGTCCATGTTCTTTAGAATGCTTTATGTATATTAAATGGGAAGTTGTTTCTTTTGTTTTTTAGTATCATCATTCTCCAATACATATGAGGTATCTTTAAGTGTGTCTTAAGAGTGATCTCAGCCTGAAGTACTAGCAGTAGCATTAAATATGAGGATTTGCAGACAGTAATCTCAGGATATAGGTCAGAGATTCTGTATTTTAAATGGGCCTCCTTATTTGAAGGAGCAGATTTTAATGTAGAATAAATGTTTGAGAATCACTGGCTAACTGTTACACAATAGGAATTAAAACAGATACTTGTCTTGAAGACCTGGGAAATTAGGACACAAATATTTAAATTCCTTTGCATTGCTTACTTTTTTCTTTTTGATTTCAAGGACATTAAATAATCAATTAATTTGCAGGTATATATATCTGAAATATGACTTGAGTAGCATTAAAAGAATTGAAATTAGAAAATAACTTAAGATCTTTCAGAGCAGATAGTTGCTTCCCTGTGCTTCTAAGAGGGGACGAGTTTGGGTACTACCTAAAAAGCAAAGAACTATCAAAAAAGGTTCAGAGGAAAGAAAAAGTGAGGATACAGGCTAAGTTCAGGTAGATTGAAATGGATTTGTACTTAGAAAAATAGTCAATAACGATGGTAGAATAGGTCTAGTTGATAAAAAGGTTTTGATCAGGAAAGAGGTCTATTTTATAAATTGCTTTGTGCCTAAAGTCTTGAAATTTAGGCCTAGTCAAGTATTCATAGGCAATCTGATCCTAACAAAATTAACTATTTAATGAGTGAGGAATAATATGTATAAGCTCCAAGGTTGTTAAATAAAAACCTTAAAAAAATGGCAGTTTTTATAGGAATTAGTTCATTCTGTTCTTCAGTTGCCAAGAAATTTGTTATAGAAATTTTGGACAATACTATATATTGAAAAGAACACGATAACCAACAGCAAAGATCCACAATGTCATTGTTATATTTGTAGTAAAAGATAGCAAAGGCTTGGATAAAACTTGTGGCTGCTAAGACAGAAGAAAATGGCTAGATCAAGATGATATAGTGAAGAAAACAGTGATAATGTTTGGCTATTTGTAAAAGTTAGAGGACCCTTCCTTTTAAGATTGTGATGTCAAAAAAAGGAAATGAAAAGTCTGATATACAATACAACATTTGACAATGATAAAATTCACAGAAGAATTAGCACAAAGTTAACATGTTGGGGGAATGGAAGCTTTGATAATTCATTCAACTTTTAAATATCATTTATGCTTTATAATAGTTTTAAAACAGCTAAAAGTTAGGAAGTTAAACTATAACTGGAATGAAGCTAGCACAGGATTTATTTCCCTAGCCTAAATAAGGTACAGTCTTTTTATTACACTCAAACACTTGTAGTCTTGAGTAAATGAAATAATAATAGTATACCATTATTCACTGCTAAGATTACTATGACCTAGAATTAGCTGACCCACCAGAACTGCATAGATTATTCTCAAGGTGGTAATTACTAAAAACAGTTTGATTTTTGATTACTTATACTTGATAATACCTCATTATAAAACTAAGAAAAATCAGTGTAAGTAAAACCCAAGTTATTTTTTTGGTAACTGCTAATGAATTTATTGTTCTCTGTATATGTCTTTTGGATCCTAATTTTTGACTACTCTCTGTAAACTTCAGGGGTAATATGTTCCCATGTCATGTTCCACTCATGACAAGAAATAACCTTATGTGGCAATTATTTCTTGTTATACTTGATTTTAAGGGTAGATAATTACAGACTGCATGCTGATTCCCGTAAAATTGCATGGGGTAAAATGTCAGAACATACAATTTTGCAAAGTTTTGTTTTTTAAAAATTTCTTTAGTTTTTGTGCTGTTTATAATTGTATAATGATGATGAGGTATACATTATAAAAACTTCTAAACATTTTGGAAAGTTTAGTTAATAGAAATTACTGTGGTCTAATCTTACAACATCCATAGACAATTTCAATCAAATGCTGAGTAATGTTCAAATTATCATTCAGCAAATAGATGACTATTCAAGCTATTAGTTCCAACCAGGCATTTTTTTTTTCATTGAATTGTTAAATATTTTGGGATCATAAAAAAATATACTGAATGAGCCCTCAAAGTGTTCAAACCTTCACAAATAATTCTTCATTAATAAGAAAATTATCAAAAATATGTCACTTATATAGAAACTATTAACATGCAATGGCAATGGTTTCTTTTTTCCCCCCAAATCCCTAAGTTTCCTTGAGACACAGAAAGAAGAAATTATGGCTACCATATTCTAGAGCTAGAGCTTCTAATTAGTAGAGACTGAGGAATTACAAATAATAATAATAATATTTATGTTAATCAAGCAAGTAAAGTTAACGTAAAATTTACCAGAGAAGATCATAATAGGCTCTCCCATGTAGACACTCCTGACAACATCCCGTGGAGAGCAGAATCAGCTCCCAGAGAGTGTCAACCTAAATAAGATCATTCAGAGAAAATCACCAGGCTTTCTAGAAATGAAGAAGAGTCAGATAAATACCACAGTAGGGATCTGTGCAAGCATAAAGGGAGACATTGCTGAGAAACATGCTCTAATACTGTCTACTTGATTAAACTGTTCGCTTTCATTGTGCCTTGAGGCTTAAATATAATTGTATGCCATCACTGAAGCATCACAGTGGAATTTGATATTTGGAATGTTATTCAAAAAGAATGTAACTGATAAGATTCATTTTAAGAGTTCTGCATTCTCTTATGAAGTGATTTCTAATCAAGGAGTCATTTTATAGCCAGATTTCATAGATGAAAATGAAGAATGGGGTACTATAATTATAAATATATATGTACACACCTATATGTAACAGCTGTTTGTTCACTTTGGCTTTGCTTTTGTTAGTCTCCATTTTATTCTGCAGTACTGCCATCAAATCTTTGTCCTTTCTGAGTTCCTACTGTTCCTTTCAACTTCTCTGACAGTTATTTTTTCCCCTGAGAGTCATCAATGTTTACCATACCTGGCTACACCTTGTGTCTTCCACTGATAAACAATGACTTAAACACCAATGTCAAGCAATGTCATTCAACACATCTGTTTTGTTAATGTAAATTATGATGCCAAAGTGAAACCTCCCTTCTGATTTCTTGTTGCATAACTACAGTAGAAGCAAAGCAAGAGGAAAGTATCGTGAGCATATAAATGACATGTCCTTACTGTTACATCAAGGAATAAAGAACATTTTTTACACAGTGTTTCCATGTAAAATCAGTATAGAGTTCTGATTTTAAAAAAATAAAATGTTTTATAACCTATTAATACTAACATTAACACAAGAATATTTTCACATGTAAAATCACTTTTAATCTCAACTATCTACTTGATTTTGGTAGAGTTAGATATTCTCACCTGATGTTGGTTACTGGAATATGGGGAAAGAGCCTTCAAATCCTACTGGACAGTAGTAAATGTGAATCCAAGATACTGTTTTTATATGTGGATAAATCACCTTTAAGACCAAGAGTAGAAAACAAGACGAAATTGAAAACATAGAACAATTTTTCATAGCTTTCTCCAGCTTTCACCATTACTCTTCACCCCTTTCAAATTTAATTCCCTCTATGAAGAAATAGACTCAAGAGTTTTGTGGCACGGTGTACCTGAAATCGTTCATTTCTCTGGGCCTGAGTGATGTTTGGTGTTATTGGTGTTTTGTTTGGGTGTTTACATTTGATACTTAGGTGGGAATGTTTGGGTGTAAATATACCAAGAGGAGTCCATTTGAAATTTGGGTATAAAGTTCAAACTGGAAAAGAATAATTTTTGAATTGAAAAAGATAGGCTCTGTTCTTTGATTTACTGTTTGTATAACAGATCTGTTACATATAATTGATCATTTTCATCTCTTTTTCTTAAACATGTTTAAATATTTTCCTTGATACTAGACGATTATGTACTAAGTAATGAACTCTAACCATAACATAGGCCTTAAACCTAATGAGAAAATGATATTAATGTTTATTGATAGATTTTTTGGTACAAAATACTATTTAATCACAGGAAAAGCAATTTTGGATAGCTCAATTTTTTCTAGAGCAGATGCTGTTTTCTTTAAGCAGAATGATGTATTAATGTTAAAAAGGGGCATGCCCTATAGTGCCATTCTGGAGAAAGGCTACTTGAGCACTTTTCAAGAGCAGAGGAATATATCATGTCCCTAAGCTCATGTCCGGAAGATGCATGGGAGTGAGATGACTGCAAGGACAGCTGTTCTCCAGCCCTTTCCCTTATACCTCTTCTGAAGGAGGAGTTTAGGTGGAGATCCACCCACGCAGGATATTTTAGTGGGAGTAAAAAAGGAAAGAAAATATCTTAGTAAACAATTAACAAAATTATGACCTTGAATCTTCTTTCAAGTTTCAAGTTTTCATTTCAAGCCCAAATTGAGAGGAGTATTGTCTTGAATTTGGCAGTTGCCCTTAGATGCCACGTATTTGACAGATGAACACACACATGTACATATTGCAAAAAATAAAATCGCCCATGGAGCTCTCTAGCTCAAATGCACTGGCTTTTACATAAGCTTACATGTTAAGGAGAATTATTACTACTCATACACTTCCCCTTTTTTGTTATTTATTTGGTTTTTGGTATTGGAGATTGAACCCAGAGGTATTCGACTGCTGAATCACAACCCTAGCCTTTTTCTTTCTTTTTTATTTTTATTTTTATTTTGAGACAGGATCTTGCTAAGTTACTTAGGGCCTCACTAAGTTGCTGAGGCTGACTTTGAACTTGTGATCCTCCTGCTTCAGCCTCCTAAACCTCTCAGATTACAGGCATGAGTCACTGTGCCTGGTATCCATGCACTCACTTTTGAAACAATGAAAATGAATTGAATGAAATGAAAGTCTTACATATTTTTAAGGAGTTGTGAATGGAAAAGAGTCATCACCCAACATTTTAAAGTTCCTCTGTGCTTAACTTGAGGGGAAAGGAATGCAGGTACTTTCTGAAAATCAGATAAAAATTGATATATGTAGCAATTTCCTCCATAAGCTTGAAATGTTTTTTCTTGTATGCTACTTTATTGATTTATAAAGTGAACAAATATAACACCTAAAGTAGGTTTGATCTGTTGTCAGTTTTAAAGTATATGAGACAACCATGTTTTAAAAATGGCTTAGAAACAGTTTTATCCAAAAATGGAGGCAAGGGTCTTTTGGGCTCCCTACAGAGACAGCTCTGCCTGTCTTTCCTTCTTTTGTTCCCTCTATATGTGTGTATTCTGTTTCTCTCAAGCTTCCTCAAGGCAGTTTATCAGAGAATAACATATTTCTAGTCTTTCCCTTTTATCTTAACTTATAAGGTCAATAGGGCTGTAATCAGCTCTAGAAAAACAATATGATATCTATGTCACATATTATTGGGAGAATGAAAAGCAATTACTTTCTTTGGAGTCAAAATCATCACCCTAAGAATTGATCATAGTGAAAATGAGAGAGGGGCTATCTTTAGTGGAGTTTAACTCTCCAGTTCCAAGTGCTTCAATAAAATAGGTGTCCAAAGACCATTATTTTATGTCATTACAATATAGTAATAATAGATTAATAAGTCCATACAAGAACCATCATTGAGAAATTAACTTGCCATACAATACATCCTGAGTTTGGACACAAAAGGACATTAGTTTCAAGTAAAGGCAAAAGTCAGTGAGACCATAAGGGTCAGTTAAAGAAAAGCAGCATGTGGGTCACTATGGTGTTCTGAGATGGGACCAGAATATTTCCAATTAAAAGTCAGTGATTAATTACAATCAGTTTTGCTGTGCATAAATTGGTAAAACAATCTAATAAAATCTCAGATACTGCTGGTGCAGATGTCTTGAAATTATGAGAGTACTTCATAGTTATATTTATAGTGATATCTGTCCTTAGGAACCAGACTGATATTCTCCTGAGCTGCAGTCTGCATAATGATTTTCATTACATTTCTTTTAGTTCATGCAAAATGTGTAAATAACCAACTTATTCCTCTTTTGTTAATTAGTTTGGAAAATAATTATAGGGCATCTATTCTTTTTGCAAAGCTGAGAGTATACAAATTTTGTAGACTGACTTTCAGAATTATTAACACCTAATTTATCATGTTTTGTTCATTTTTTTAACAAATTGGCATTTTAAACTTCAAGGGAGAAGGAGATAAGCAATAAGCCAAATGACTGCATCAGATTTATAGAATGAACATATCATGTCTCTAAAGTTGTGTGTAACAGTATTGCAGGGTACATAAAAGACCAATGACATGGTTCTTTTGTACTGTGCTTATCTTTCCTCTGCTGGGCTACTGGAGTTATCAATCTGATAAAGCCAACAGTGGTGCTATCATGAACACTGTAGGAACAGGAGGACATATAATACTGGAAAACATATCATTTTGCCTTTTATCTACCATTTACAATTCCTTTAGGACTAGAAGAAGAGTATTTGGGGGAAAACAAGTATAGAGAATGATAATGGATCAGCTTAGCTGTGAGATCTGTCTATTTAGAATCTATCCAAATTGGATCTTGAGTTGAGGTAGAAGAAAATGACCCTACCCATACTGCCTGCGGAACTCTGTCCTCCAAGCAATATAATAAGAAAACAATCAAAGTTTTATCTCACTGGATATAATAACAAGATTAAAATAGAAATTCCATTTTTAACATTTTTGAAGATATGTCTTAATAATGATACTCTTACATAATTTTTCATTTCATGACTCTGAGTGGTTCAAAGACTTCATTACTTCTGTAAAATAGAACACTTCAGGAAACTGAGATATTCATTTTTTTTAGACTGCTAATGTCTTATTTAATGACTTGCTGCCTAAGCAACCTGTTGTAATTTAGCTTTCCAACATTTGTGTAATTATGAGTCAAATGTCCAGGCTTACATAATTTAGTAGACATTAGTTGAATAACTTGGCCATATTCTATAAAACTTTCTAGAATCTTGGTCTTCTAACTTTTTTCCATGAATCTTTGCAAGGGGGGGGGCTTTCATTTCAAGAATTAGAATTTAAAGACACACACCCACCAGCTTCAATCAATGTCAACTCTCCATGTGTTTGCAATTAACTTATGGGTAAATGGTCATTTTGAAAAACTCACTTATCAACAATAAAAGACAGAATCCCAAGTTGTGAAGCTGTTGAAAGACAGACTGTAATACTTATACAAATATACTTGCCACTTATGTGTAACTGCCATAAATTATGAGGTAGATGGTTCTCCCTTGGAACACAGGTTCTCAGAGAATAAAAGAATTTTACACAGTACTCAAGCTGTGAAGCTACTGAATAAACGTAAATTGCTGGTGATTATAAAGATGGTAAAGTGAGTGTGCTGACATTTTGAAAAGGTTAGCTTCCAATTTGAAATGGTACATAAACAGCTGCCTGGACACAGAAGCGGGAACATACTTTCTGCCTGGGAATCAAGGCTATGTGAATTTATGCAGATATTCACCGAAGCTGGATAGAGCCAGGTATCAGAGAAACATCACTGTGGAATAGCCTACCTTTGTAACATATGCACTGACAAGAGATTTTTATCCTGTCACACACGTAGCACCATTTACTCTGCTATGCTTGTATCCAGGAAAATGAATATTTTAGGAATATTTCTCTTCAATATGCTCCCTTTAAGAAATTGGGTAGTCCTTTAAATGGTTAGTTCTGTATATTTTTATTTTGCTTTATTCAAAAATATTTATTGAATAACTAACAAGTTTCAGGCACTATTATAAATGTTCCATATATAACAGTTTTATTCTAAAGATTGTAAGCATATTGGCCCTGAATCTACCATGTTATTGAAAGAGTAAATGTTCGAATTTATTTATTGAATATATGATATGCATTTGAACTAAAATTTAACAAAATTTGACAAAACAGACTCTTTAAATAAAAAGGAATAACACCTTTACTTTCTGAGCTACATTCATTATGGAAAGTATGGTAAAATTCTTTTATGATCAGAAAAGCATTTTAATTTTTTTCTAAATCTGTTCATCACTCCTATTTTATTTTTCTCAAAATATGTTTTGAAATTCATATATATATTTCCTAGCTTTTACTATTTACTTTTTGCCTTTATCGCCTTTTATATAAAAGTATATTAATGAAGCAGTCTTTTAAAAAAAGTCATATTTTCCACTTCCTGCAATCCTCCTACTTAACTGAATGCATTTTAATCCAGTGAACTTTTGAAGACCCCTAAGACATCATTATCCACATTTTCACCTCTGACTCATTTCTCCTCACACCCCAAACCTGAATCTTTTTTTCTTTTTAATAAACTTCCATTAAATGAAATAAGTCAGGCACAAAACCCTGCATGATCTCATATGTAGACTCTAAAAATGGTTGGTCTCATATAATTTAAGAGTAGGATAGTGGTTACCAGAGACTAGGAGAGTAAGAGGGAGGGAAGGACGGGGGACATGTTTTACAATGGGTAAAATCTCAGAGTTTGATAGGAGGAATAAGTTCTGGTTGTTTTTTGGCACAGCAGGGTGAATTAGCAGTAATTCATTATACATCTCAAAATAGAGGATTTCAAATTTATCCACCATGAAGAAATGATAAAATCTTAAGGTCATAGATATGTTCATTATCCTAAGTTCACTACATTACCCTGTGATCACTACACAATGTATACATGGATCAAAACTTCACATTTTATTTCATTAATATGTACAAATATTAACTACCCAACAGGACTCATATTTGGAGAAATCTGAATTTTGTCTTTGCTATTATATGTAGAAATGAGATGATAGATAGGTACTGATCTTGAACTAAAAGAACTTGATAACAGGGAAGTTCAGATCCCATTTGATGTCCTAATGTAGACATTCTGCATCAGAAGTTCTTAATGCCCAAGTCCTTGAAACATAACAATCAGCATCCCCTGGGAACATCTTAGAAATCAACTCAGGGAATGGGACACCGAAATCTGTTTCAACAGATCCTCTTAGTGATTCTAATTCATGAAACTTTTGCTAATCACTATTCTACATTTCTGCATATTATCTCCCTCTTTGACCCTGCTCTTCTAGTGTAAGGGATGATGTTTTGGATGTAAACATCAAAGAGAAACCATTACTCTCCATTAACCACTTATTTTAAATACATCTTTAATCACTTGGTAAAAGTCTGGACATGAGGTTACTGGTAGAGTTGGACCAGGTCTGAGTAGCACCTGTGGAGGAGGTCACTGTGAAGTGTGGAGGGTGCTGTGTGATTTCTCAAAGAGAACCAGTAGTGCACGTCAATTTCCAGCATACTGAATCAGTGTGTACGGCACAGCTTCAGATTTGGGATTTTAAAATGACATTCCTGAGCTCTAATGTGAATGCAGAATAATTCAACAGAAAACAAGAGGAAAACCAAACTTCTTTACAAAAGAATTTTACAGATTGACCCTGGCCCAACATGCATGAAGGAGGTGGAGCAGACTGACTCTTGCCAGATATACAGAGGAAGAGACCGACTGTGAGCACGGCCCCCCATCTACCAATCAGAGGTTGTTACTGCTTACTTCCATCTAAAGTCAATAGCCAGGACCAGGAAGATTATCTCTGAGGTCCCTGCAGGCCCGGTTACACCAAAGGTAAGGTATTAGTAACTTCCAGGAACACTACAAGATTATAGGGTAGAAATTGTAATACCAGCTGGGCACGGTGGTGCGAGCCTATAATCCCAGCACTTAGGGAGGCTGAGACAGGAGAATCGCAAGTTCAAAGCCAACCTCAGCAACGGCGAGGCACTAAGCAACTCAGTGAGACCCTGTCTCTACATAAAACACAAAATAGGGCTGGGGATGTGGCTCAGTGGTCAAGTGCCCCTGAGTTCAATCTCCAGTACCACCCCGCAAAAAAAGAAAAGAAAAAAAATTGTAATTCCTTAGATCAGCATTGCTAGAGAGGACGATACATGAACAACATGAAAAAGCAAGAGAAGAAAATGCCCCAAACAAACCAAGATGCTGCAACAAAAAAATCCATTGACAGCACAGTAGATGAAATGTCAGAGAAGGAGTTCAGAACATACAAAATTAAAATGATCTATGAAGCACAGAATAATATAAGAGAGCAATTATAGACAACTGATCAATACAACAAAGAGATTAGAGAGCAAATACAGGCAACCATTCATCAGTCCACCAAAGAGATAAGAGAGCAAATGCAGAGATCAAAAAATTACTTCAAGAAAAGGATAGAGACTTTGAAAAAAACAAACAAGCAGAAATCTATGAAATGAATGAAACAATAAACCAAATAAAAATTCAATAAAAAGCATCACCAACAGACTAGAGAACTTGGAAGACAGAACCTCAGACAATGAAGACAAAATATATAATCTTGAGAATAAAGTTGACCACACAATGAAGATGGTACAAAACCATGAACAAAACATCTGAGAATTATGGGATAACATCAAAACACCAACTATAAGAATTATCAGGATAGAGTAAAGCACAGAGTTACAAACCAAATAACTGCACAATCTCTTCAATGAAATAATATCAGAAAATTTCCCAAACATGAAAATTGAATTGGAAAATCAAATACAAGAGGCTTACAGAACACCAAATGTACAAAACTACAACAGACCCACACGAAGGCACATTATAATAAAAATGCCTACCATACACAATAAGAATAGAATTTTAAAAGCTGCAAGAGAGAAGGCACAGATTACCTACAGAGGGAAACTAATTTGGATTTCAGTAGATTTCTCATCCCAGACCCTCAAAGCCAGGAGATCCTAGAACAACATATACCAAGCTCTAAAAGAAAATAGGTGCCAACCAAGAATCTTATACCCAGAAAAATTAAGCTTTTGATTAAACAATGAAATAAAAACTGTCCATGATAAAAGTTAAAAGAATTTACAATGAGAAATCCTGCACTATAAAACATTCTCAGCAAAATATTTCATGAAGAGGAAATGAGAAACAACAATGAAAATTGGCAAAGGGAGGGACTACACTAAATGAAGAGCCAATCAAAGGAGAAACCAAGTCAAGTGAAAAACCAAAAATAAACCAAAATGAATGAGAATGCAAACAATATTTCAATAATAACACTGAATGTTAATGGTCTAAACTCATCAATCAAAAGACACAGACTGGCAGATTGGATTTTTAAAAAGACCCAACAATATGTTATCTTCAAGAGAGTCATCTCATAGAAAAAGATGTCCATAGACTGAAGGTGAAAGGATGGTGAAAAAATATACCACTCAAATGGACTGCATAAACAAGCAGGGGTTTCCATCCTCATATCAGATAGACTTCAAACCAAAGATTGTCAGAAGGGATAAAGAAGGGCATTTCATACTGCCTAAAGGAATCATATATCAACAAGACATAACAATCATAAATATCTATGCCCCAAACAATGGGGCATCTATGTATATCAAACAAATCCTTCTCAACTACAAGAATCAAATAGACTACAACACAATAATATTTGGTGACTTTAACACACCTCTCTCACCACAGTGCAGATCTTTTAAACAAAAACTAAACAAAGAAACCATAAAACTCAATAATACAATCAATAATTTAGAATTACTAGACATATACAGAATATTTCATCCATCAACAGATAAATGCACTTTTTCCTCAGCAGCACTTGGATCTTACTCTAAAATAGGTCATATGTTATGCCACAAAGCAACTCTTAGCATATACAAAAAAATAGAGATACTATGCTGCATTCTATCAGACCATAATAAAATGAAATTAGAAATCAATGATAAAATAAAAAATAGAAGCTACTCCATCACCTGGAGACTAAATAATATGCTATTGAATGATGCATGGATAACAGAAGATATTGAGGAGGAGATAAAAAGAATTCTTAGAGGTAAATGAGAACTCTGATACAACATATCAAAATCTCTGGGACACTATGAAGGCTGTGTTAAGAGGAAAGTTCATCACATTGAGCTCATTCATTAAAAGAAGAAAGCATCAACAAATAAACAACCTGACATTACATCTCATAGCTTTAGAAAAAGAAGAACAAATCAACACCAAAAGAAGTAGAAGACAGGAAATAATTAAAATCAGGGCTGAAATCAATGAAATTGAAACAAAGAAAACAATTAAAAAAATTGACAAAACAAAAATCTGGTTCTTTGAAAAAACAAATAAAATTGATAAACCCTTAGCTACCCTAACAAAAGAAGAGAAAAAACTCAAATTACTAAAATCCAAGATGAAAAGGGAAATATCACAACAGACACTATTGAAATACAGAAGATAATTAGAAACTATTTTGAAAATCTATAGTTTAGTAAAATAGAAAATCTTGAAGACATGACAAATTTCTAGGGGCATATAATCTGCCCAAACTAAATCAGGAGGATATACACAACTTAAAGAGATCAATTTTAAGCAAGGAAATAGAAGACACTATCAAAAGCTTACCAACCAAGAAGAGCCCAGGACCAGATGGATTCTCAGCTGAGTTCTAAAACACCTTCAAAGAAGAATTAATAGCAATACTCTTCAAAGTATTCCATGAAATAGAAAAGGAGGGAACACTTCCAAACTCATTCTAGGAGGCTAGTATCACCCTGATTCCAAAATCAGACAAAGACACATCAAAGAAAGAAAATTTCAGACCAATATTCCTGATGAACATCTACACAAAAATTCTCAATAGAATTCTGGCAAATCTTATACAAAAACATATTAAATAGATAGTGCACATGATCAAGTGGGGTTCATCCTAGGTATGCAAGGTTGATTGAACATATGGAAATCAATAAACATAATTCATCTCATCACTAGACTTAAAGTCAAGAATCATACGAATATGTCTATAGAAGCTGAGAAAGCATTTGACAAAATACAGCACCCTTTCATGTTCAAAACACTAGAAAAACTGGGGATAGTAGGAACATACCTCAATATTGTAAAAGCTATCTATGTAAAACTGAAAGCCAACATCATCCTCAATGGGGAAATATTGGAAGAATTTCCTCTTAAAACAGGAACAAGATGGGGTGTCCTCCTTCAGCACTTCTATTCAACATAGTCCTTGAAACACTAGCCAGAGCAGTTAGAGAGACAGGGGAAATTAAAGGGATAAGAATAGAAAAATAAGAAGTTAAACTATCATTATTTGCTGATGATATGATTCTTTATTTGGAGGATCCAAAAAATTCCACCAGAAAACTTCTAAAACTAATAAATGAATTCAGCAAAGTAGCAAGATATAAAATCAACACCCATAAATCAAATGCATTTCTCTACATCAATGATGAATACTCTAAAAGAAAAATTAGAAAAACTACCCTCTTCACAGTAGCCTCAAAAAAAATGAAATACATGGGAATCGAGTTAACAAAAGAGATGGAAGACCTTTACAGTGAAAACTACAGGACGCTAAAGAAAGAAATTGAAGAAGACCTTAGAAGATGGAAAGATTTCCCATGCTCTTGGATAGGCAGAATAAATATTATCAAAATGGTCATCCTACTCAAGGCACTATATAGATTCAATGTGATTCTAATTAAAATCCCAACATCATTCTTTATAGAAATAGAAAAAGCAATCATGAAATTCAGTTAGAAAAACAAGAGACCCAGAAAAAAGAGTGAAGCAGGAGGCATCACAATACCAGACCTTAAACTACATTACAAAACTATAATAACAAAAACAGCATGGTATTGGCACCAAAATAGACATGTAGATCAATGTAGAATAGAAGGCACAAAGACAAACCCACATAAATACAGTTATCTCATACTAGACAAAGGTACCAAAAAAATACACTGGAGAAAAGATAGCCTCTTCAACAAATGGTGCTGGGAAAACCAGAATTCCATATGCAACAAAACGAAACCCATATCTCTCACCATGCACAAAGTTCAACTCAAAGTGGATCAAGGACCTAGTAATTAGACCAGAGACCTGGCGCCTAATTGAGGAGAAAGTAGGCCCAAATCTTCATCATGTCAGATTAGGACCTTACTTCCTTAACAAGAATCCTATAGCACATGAAGTAAAATTAAGAATCAATAAATAGGATGGATTCAAGCTAAAAAGCTTCTTAGGAAAAGAAACAATCAATGAGGTGAATAGAGAGCCTACATTCTGGGAACAAATTTTTGCCATACGTACATCGGACAGAGCACTGATCTCCAGGATATATAAAGATCTCAAAAAACTTAACACCAAAAAAACAAACAATGCAATCAATAAATGGGCTAAGGAGCTGAACAGAAACTTCTCAAAAGAAGATATACAATTGACCAGCAAATATTTTTTAAAAAAGTTCAACATCTCTAGCCATTAGAGAAATGTAAATCAAAACTACTCTAAGATTTCATGTCACGCCAGTCAGAATGCCAGTTATCAAGACTACAAGCACCAAGTATTGGTGAGGATGTAAAGGAAAAGGCACATCAATAACAGAAGATATTGCTGGTAAGACAATTGCCTACATTGCTGGTAGGACTGCAAATTGGTATAACCAATCTGGAAAGCAGTATGGAGATTCCTTAGAAAACATAGATTAGAACCACCATTTGACCAAGCTATCCCACTCCCCGGTCTATACACAAAGGACTTAAAAACAGCATACTACAGTAATGCAGCCACTTCGACATTTATAGAAGCACAATTCACAAGAGCTAAACTGTGGAATCAACCTAGATGCCCTTCCATAGATGAATGAATAAAGAAACTGTAGTATATATACACAATGGAATATTACTCAGCATTAAAAAAAGAATAAAATTATGGCATTTGCAGGTAAATGGATGGAGTTGGAGAACATCATGCTAAATGAAGTAAGCCAATCCAAAAAACCAAAGGCTGAATGTTCTTTCTGGCAAGTGGATGCTGATCCATAATGTGAGAGGAGACATGGAAGAATGGGACATGGGGGCAGGAAAGATGGTGGAACGCAACAGACAACAATACCCTAGGTTCATGTATGACAGCACATATGGTGTAACTCAATATTGTGTACAGAAAAGTGAAAAGTTGTGCTCCATTTGTGTACAATGAATCACAATGCATTCTGCTGTCATGTAAACCTAATTTGAATTAATAAATGAAAAAAAATTTTTACATTGATCAAATTTTTAAATTGGTGAACATGTAATTCTGCTAGCTAATTAAGGAATATAGAAATCTTAAGTTCTGTCTCTGTTTGACACTAGTCTTAAGGGAATTAAACCTTTTCCACCAATTCAATTTTCAAGTATCTCAACAAAGAAGCACCTAATGCCCAATACACAGAATATCTTTCTAATCTGTTTCTTTCAAATTTATTTCTGCCTAGCATAATATATATATAATTAATAGAAATAGAAATAACCAGATTGACAGGATTTTATTCCAACATCTACTACTTACCAGGTGCATGAACTTAGGCAATAATTTCACCTCTGTGTGTCTCTGTTTCCTCACCTATAAAATGAAAATTACTGTCTCTTAGGATCACTATTTAAATGAGTTAATATTTGTATTCTAAAAATATTTTAAATGAATATTTATAAAGACTAATACAGTCAGCTTCTGTATCTGTGGGATCTGCATCTGAGATTCAACTGACTGTGCAAGAAAAATACTTTTAAAATTATGCCTATACTAAACATGCACAGACACTTTTTTCTTGGTATTATATTCTAAACTCTTTATATAGCATTTATATTGTAGTAGGTATTAAAATAATCTAGAGATAATTTAAAGGATATGTGAGGAAGAACATAGTGTATGTGCCAGTTCTATATCATTTTACATAAGGTACTTGAGCATCCACAGTTGGTATCCATTGAGGTCCTGAAACCAAACCCCCAGGGATACTGAGGTTTGGCTATATATGGAAACAAGGCAAGAATTATGAAAATGTTTATCAACAAACATGTTCTATGATATTCTAATTATAATTTCAAGGCAATATGTGTAAATGTATTCTTAGGGTTAAAAATAAAACTAAATGTAATTTAAAACTTGTATCATATATATTTTACACATAGCATTGCTATGATAGATTCCACTAGTTTTTTTTCCAGGCAACTTCTGTTGATACAATGCAATTTATTCAAGCACATTATCTCTTTGCAAACTGCTACCCAATGATTATGAAAAGGATAAAGATTGCAGGTGCGCTTGTATTAATTAACAATTAATAAAAGATCAAGTGATTACTGTTTTAGAGATAGGAAAATAAATTTATTAAGAGCAGACCTTGAATTGCTAGTATAAACAAGATAATATCGATGGATTTAAAAATTCAAATTGAATAAACAATCAGATGACACATGTTATTTGTGTAAATCATTGCAGTACATTTTTTTCTGATTGCAATAATCCATTTTTTTGAGAACTGAGAATCACTGAAATAAAAACACTTCATACAAAGAAAAGTATATTTTTAGCAGGTCTATATAAAATTTAACTTGATAAAATTTTGTTTTAGTACCCATATTAAATAGTGTCCAAGGGAAGTAAACAATAAAATCATGATGCTATTACTACAGTGACACAATACAGACTACATGAAATGTAATCTATATCCACATAAGGAAATGCAGGCAGTTTATCAGTACTGAATGTAGAACATTCATATTCATATTTAGTATTACATTGAAGATTTGATCTCTATTTCACAATAGAAAAACCCTGTTTCATTTTACAAACTTCTAAATGTCCATTTTACTTACTTATGATGAAACAGGCAAAATTCTTAATTTTTTTCTACATGAGAATGAACAACTTAAACAATGCATCCCGTCAAGTAATCTGCTGATCCAGCTACAGTTGCTAAAGGAAAGTCAAACCCTTTTGTCTTTGTCAATTATAAATTGGTTACTCCATAAAAGACCATCATCAATCATGTCTAGAGCAAGACTCTAGCTATTCCTTTGCTGTAGTTTAAGCATCATCTTATAAAGTAGCCCACTGTCCCTAGGGAGACTATAAGCAGTATCATTGCTAGAAAATTTCAGAATTAAAATCTCTGAACCAGGAAAACAATATTGACAAAGAAAGACAAAGATCTCACTGTGATATCTCTCACTTCTTTCTCTCTGATTTTCCTATTGTTTCTGAAAAATGGAAGCATTAAGAAAAATAAATAAGCTGGGCACAGGGACACACCTCTGAAATGCCAGTGACTTGGGAGGCTGAGGCAGGAGGATCAGAAGTTTGAGGATCAATCACAAGCTTCTACAACTTAATGGAGATCCTGTTTCAAAATAACTTTAAAATAGCTTAGTGGTAAAGTGTCCCTGGGTTTAATTCCTAATATTGAAAAAAAACTTAAAATTTTAAAAGTATGTAGTTAAAAAAATACATGATCTATATCTGCAGATATGTGCAGAGTACTTTATTATAAATATGAAATGGTTCAAGGTTGAAGCTTTGTGTTGTCAAAAATTTTTTTAAAAAGCACTCATGTTTCTCTAAAGTGAAAGCTCACTTTGAGAACGTACTCAAGCTAAATGTTATTCTTTGTATCATTGAGGTACATTCTTTCTAATTTCTATCCAGTAAGTTCAGACTTGTCTGTGAATCTAAGGATATTACTGAAGACAGGACACAGTTCTGAGAACTCTGGAAAAAATATTCAAACAATCTTTAGGGAAGAAAGAGAAAAACATCTCAAAGCCTGGATCTTAATTTGGAAAGAATTTATTTGTAAAAATTGACAGCAAGCATTTTAAGAAAGCATTATTACAGGAAGTAACCCTAATATTAATAGAAGTAATCAAGACTTTATTATATAAAAATATGAACTCTGAGCACATCTTACATTGGAGATTAAGAATATTATGTAATTGGGAAATTGGTCAAGCTGGTGATAATAATACTAATGATGAAACCTTTACAGTATGTCAGGCATTGAGGCTGTCAACTTACAGATGTTGTTTCATTTGATCTTCACACCAACATGTAAACTCATACTATTGTTTCCTTTAGCAAAAACCAAGGCTCATGATGGGGAATGCCTTGACCGCATCACCAAACCAGTGAGTAGCGCACCAACAATAGGAACGCATCTGTCCAACACCAAAGCCAGTGCCCGGGTACTATGACATCACAAGGCAGTGTTTCACTGCAGGATGCCATGGGCTACAACCAAAACACAGCACCATAAGCCAGACAGAGAGAGAAATGAATACTGACAGGATGAGAACAAAGATCACATTTTTACCCATGTCTGTATGAGTATTTTCAGCACCTACATGGTAAGAAGAAATTGAAAGTTAACATAAGAGTGCTAGATACGCTACTTAAAATTCATCAGGCAAATAACGGTGTTTATCTAAATGGCATACTATTATTTTATATAGTTAATTTATTCATTCTTAATTTTTTGTTAATTTAAACAGTCTTGAATTAAAGGTACAGTCTATATAGCCACCTAAACTTGCAAAACACCAATTTACACTTGCCCTCAAATTCAGGTACACAGACTGGGATGATCAGTGCTAATAACCTAGGAATGCCATCTTATTAGGTTTGCAAAAGATGCTTATAATGCATGCCCATTACAGAACACACATTTTATATTTTCTGAATTTTATAAAACTTTTAATGCCTTGAGGGTAATCCATGTGTATCAAAGGCAAACTTCATCAAATGTAACTGACGTGTCTGGAGATAATGAACTCACTTCTCAATTTTCCATGTGGGATGGTTCTTGCAATGAAACGGGCCCCATGCTTCTCTTTTTCCTTCAACCTTGATGGGAGAGATACACCCTGTATGCCACTTCTAGTAACAGTTGTCTTCATATGACAGTTAAGTAACAAAACAAGTTTTGCTTAGTCATTCTTTCCTGTCTTCTTCAATTTAAAGTAGTAAGAAAGTGGTAAAAGAAGTGATAGGAATGTATCTGATCATCAGAGAAGCAGTTTCCATGGGGTTACATTCCCTTTGGAGTATTATGCAATGCAGTTGGTTATTTTTTACATGATTATCAAAACCATGTCAATGTGTTATTGTGGCTCTAAGAAGAGTAGGAGAATTTTTTATCTTGAAAACTTTCTCCAATCTGATACTGGTATACCTCCCTAAGTAACTACATCTTCAGGGAAGCAAGTCACTTTCCTCTCTCTTTGATTAGCTATAATGAGATGGATTAGCTTCCTCTCTTCCAATAATAAAACAGATGGATTTCTAAGTTTTACATTTTGAATTTTATTTCATATGAGTGTCGCCAGTGAGAAGAAAATATAATAAAATGAACATCTATGTCCATTTGCAAGACAAATTGGATGAAGAATGTCTCTTACTTGCCTGTTCCAAATTTTAGAATGCTTGACCAGTTTTTCCAAATAGTAATACTGAGAACCAGCTGTTGCTGTCCATTAGGTCTCTAGTATTGCTTTTTATTAATCCTTAAAACAACTAATAAAAGGTAGGAACCATTATTCCCATTTTATAGCTGAGGAAGCTCACTTTCTGAGACATCTCACTCAAGATTACACTGCAGTAAACTATAATTGGAGGCAAGGCATGTTGTTACTAGGGCACCTCTTCTTATCCACTTTGCTCTTCCGTTTTTCATTTGAAACTCCTACTGCTTTCTAGGATGTTGTATGCTCATGGATCTTGTCACACCTTTGTGAAGAACACTCTCAAATACTGGTACTACTTCCAGTACTTACTAAAAGCTATAACTACTTTTTTTGGGGGGGTACTGGGGATTGAACTCAGGGGCACTTAACCACTGAGCCACATCCCTAGCCCTATTTTGTATTTTATTTAGAGATAGGGTCTCATTGAGTTGCTTAGCACCTCACTTT
This sequence comes from Geosciurus inauris, assembly GCA_004024805.1. Classification (NCBI taxonomy): domain Eukaryota; kingdom Metazoa; phylum Chordata; class Mammalia; order Rodentia; family Sciuridae; genus Geosciurus; species Geosciurus inauris. The sequence goes on from PVHX01006399.1 coordinate 73,764, forward strand.
TGCTGAGGCTGGCTTTGAACTCTCGATCCTCCTCCCTCAGCCTCCTGAGCTGCTGAGATTACAGGTGTGCGCCACTGCACCCAGCATGACTACATTTTTATTAGTACTTCCTACCACTATCCTAATTGATCACATATGCTGTATTTCCATTAATAATAAACTATATTTCAATGACCTACATATTTAGATACCCATTCTCATATCTATCTTCAATTATTATATTCCTATATATCTGCTTAGTACCACACATAGATCCTTCAAATTAGACACATCCAAAGCTGACCTCATTTCCCCCTTCCAGGCATCTCTTGGATTTTCTGTCATCTGTGGTGTATGACAATCTAGTGTGGCATAATTGCACCCAGTCCAGAAACCTAGGGTAGTCTTACACTTTGCCCTCTAACTCACATACTTCTATTTGATTTTTCCCATCTGGTTTATGCCCAAGCTCTTAATAGCACCTTTCAATTATCTCTCTTTTTAAAAATTGGATTAAAAATGACTTTAATGGGTAATTTATCCAGTAGTTTCTAATAATTATATAATTAAATTATCACAGTTATGTCAGTTCAATCTTTTTTTATATTGTTTCTTTTTAGTTATACATTACAATAGAGTCCATTTTGATAAAATTATATGTGCATAGAATATATCTTATTCTAATTAGGGCCCCAGTCTTGTGGATGGACTTGAAGGTGGGATTCATTGTAGCACATTCATATATGTACATAGGTATGCTAGATTCTTTCCATGTCTTATTTCTCTACACCTTCCCTTCCCTCATTCCCCTTTATCTAATCCTGTGAATTTCTATTTTCCCCTCCCCTCACCCTTATTGTGGATTAACTTCCACATGTCAGAGAAAATATTCAACCTTTGGTTTTGGGGATTGGCTTATTTCACTTAGCATAATAGTCTCCAGATCCATCCATTTACCAGCAAAGGTCATAGAGTCATTCTTCTCTATAGATGAGTAGTACTCCTTTGTCTATATAGAGCACAATGTCTTTATCCATTCTTCTGTTCATGGGAATCTAGGTGGGCTCCATAGCTTATCTGTTGGGAACTTTGCAGCTATAAATATTGATGTGGCTGTATCACTGTAGTATGCTAATGTTAAGTCCTTTAGCTATATACCAAGGAATGAGATAACTGGGTCAAGTAATTCCTATTTTATGAGGAATCTTCACACTGTTTTCTAAAGTGATGTTGCTAATTTGCAATCCCACAAAAAATGTATGAGTGTACACTTTCCCCCACATGCTTGCCAATATTTATTGTTACTTGTATTATTGATAATTACCATTCTGACTGGAGTGAGGTGGCATCTCAATGAAGTTTCATTTGCATTTCTCTAACTGCTAGAGATGTTGAACATTTTTCATGTATTTGTTGATCATTCATATTTCTTCTTTTGTGAAGTGTCTATTTAGTTTATTTGCCCATTTATTGATTGGATTATTTTAGTGAGTTTTTTTGTTTTGTTTTGTTTTGTCTGTTTGTTTTGGTGTTAAGCTTTTTGAGTTCATTATATATCCTGGAAATTAAACCCTGAAGTTTGGCTGGCAAAGATTTTCTCCCATTTTCTAGGCTCTTTATTCTCCCTCTTAATTGTTCCCTTTGCTATTAATAAGCTTTTTAGTTTGATTTCACCCCATTTATTGTTTTTTGATTTTACTGCTTGCACTTTAGGAGTCTTGCTGAGGAAGTAAGTTCCTTAGGCAACATGTGGGAGTTTTATCTCTTCACTTTCTTTTAGTGCTTGAAGGGTTTCTCATCTAATTCCTAGGTCTTTGATCCACTTTGAGTTTTGTGCAGGGTGAGAGATGGGGGTAAATTTTATTCTACTACATACGTATTTCCAGTTTTCCCAGCACTGTTTGTTAAAGAGGTTATCTTTTCTCTAATCTATTTTCTGGGTGCCTTTGTCTAGGATGGGATAACTGTATTCATATGGGTTTGTCTCTGTAATTTCTATTCCATTGTCTTTCAAGCCTGTTTTGGTGACAATGCCATGCCATTTTTGTTACTATAGTTTTATAGTATAATTTAAGGTCTGATATTGTGATGCCTCCTACTTTGCTTTCCTCAAAAGGATTGCTTTGGCTATTCTGGGCCTCTAATTTTTCCAAATGAATTTTATAACTGCTTTTTTCATTTCTATGAAGAACATTATGGGAATTTTAATAGGAATTAAATTAAATCTCTATAGTGCTATTGGTAGTATGGTCATTTTGACAATATTTATTCTGTCTATCCAAGAACACAGGAGGTCTTTCCATCTTTTCAGGTCTACTTCAATTTCTTTCTTTAGTGTTCTGTAGTTTTTATTGTAGAGGTCTTTCACCTTTTTTATTAGATTGATTCCCAAGTATTTCTTTCTGAGGCTATTGTTAATGGAATAATTTTTCTAATTTTTTTAGATTTGTCATTGGTATATAAGAATGCAATTGATTTATGGGTGTTAATTTTGTATCCTGCTACTTTACTGAATTCATTTATGCGTTATGGAAGTTTTATAGTGAAATTTTTTGGTATTTTAAATATAGAAGTATGTTTTTGGCAAACAGAGATAGTTTGGGCTATTCTTTTCCTATTAATATGCCTCTAATTTAATTCTTTTGCCTAAATGCTCTGGCTAGAGTTTCAAGGACTATGTTGAAGAGAAGTGGTGAAAGTGGGCATCCCTGTCTTATTCCAGGTTTTAGTGAGAATGGTGACATTTTTTTCTCCAGTTAGAATTATGTTAGACTTAGTTTTGTTGTATATAGCTTTTAATATGTTGAGGTATGTTCCTCTTTTCCCTAGCTTTTCTCATTTTTTAAACATGAATGAATGCTCTATATTGTCAAATGCTTTTTATGCATCTATTGAGATAATCATATGATTCTTGTCTTTAAGTCTATTCATGTGGTCAGTTACATTTATTGATTTCCCTATGTTGAACTGAATTTGCATCCCTGAAAATCACTAGATCACGGTATACTATCTTTTTAATATATTTTGAATATGATTTTCCAGTATTTTTTCAGAGTTTTTGCATCAAATTTCATCAAGGATATTGATCTAAAGTTGTCTTTCCTTAATGTGTATTTGTCTAGTTTTGGTGTCAGGTTTTGCTGAGTTCCTTTTTGGTCTTTATTTTGGGGGGAGGGGATACTAGGGATTGAACTCAGGTGCTAGACCACTGAGCCACATCTTCAGTCCTATTTTGCACTTTATTTAGAGACAGGGTCTCACTGAGTTGCTCAGCACCTTGCTTTTTGCTAAGCCTGGCTCTGAACTCACAATCCTCCTGCCTTAGCCTCCTGAGCCACTGGAATTACAGGTGTGTGCCACCATGCCCAGCCTTTGTGGTATATTTTAGAAAAGGAACTATGTGATGCTGAGAAGAAAATGTATTCAGTCATTGAGGGATGAAATATTTTACAATGTCTGATAATTCCAATTTATTAATTGCGCTTTTTAGTTCTAAAGCTTCTTTTTCAGTTTTTGTTTGGAGGATATATCCAGTGGTGAGAGAGGTATTTTAAAGTCACAAGAATTATTGTGTTGTGGTCTATTTGTCTCGCGATATTGGTAGGATTTGTTTGATGTATGATTATTATTTCTCGTTGTTCTATAATTCCCTTAAGCAGTAGGAAATAATCTTCTTTGTCTCTTCTGATTAAATTTGGCATGAAGTTGCATAATCTGAGGATAGAAACCCCTGCTTGATTATAAGATCCATGTAAATTATATCTTTTTCCCATCCCTTTACCTTCAGTCTGTGGGTATCTTCCTAACAGTTGAGTCTCTTGGAGACAGTATATTGTTGAGTCTTATTTTTTAATCCAATCTTCCAGCCTATATCTTTTGATTGATGAGCTTAGGCCATTTACATTCAATATTATTGAGAGATAATTTTTATTTCCTGTCATTTTATTTCTAGTTTTTAGTTTGTATTAGGTTCTCCTTTAATTGACTATTCTTATAGTGTAGTTCCTCCCTTTGCTGATTTTTCAACTTTATTTTTCATTTGTTCTTCATAAAATCTTTTATTATAGTTCAGGTTTTCTAGTTGTGAATTCTTTTAACTTTTGTTTATCATAGGAAGTTTTTATTTCCTCTTCAATTCTGAAGCTTAATTTTGCTGAGTATAGTATTATTCCTTGGCATTTATTTTCTTTCTGAGCTCTACATTATTCAAAGACTTCCTGGCTTTTAAGGTTTGGGTTGAGAAATCAGCTGAAATCCAGGGCAATTTACCTCTAAAAGTAACCAGTTGTTTTTCCTTAGCACCTTTATAATTCTATATTTTGTATGTTAGGCATTTTCATAATAATCTGCCTTGGTATGGGTCTGTTGTAATTTTGCATGTTTGGAGTCTGATGAGCCTCTTGTATTTGGTTTTCTATTTCATTTTTAAGGTTTGGGAAATTTTCTGGTATTATTTCACCAAAAAGTTTGTACATTCCTTTAGTTTATATTTCATAGCCTTCATCTACCTCAATGAAACTTAAATTTGGCTATTTTATGTTATCCCATATTTCCTGAAAGTTCTATTTATGGTCTCTTAACATCTTTTCTTCATGATCAATTTTATTTTCAAGATTATACATAAAAGATTATATAAAAGATTATATATTTTGTCTTCATTGCCTGAAACTTCATTGCCTGAAACTTTATTATTTAAAAATCTTTTATATAATAAAGATTATAATAAATAAATAATATATTTATTATAATATATTTATTATAATATATTATATTATAATATATTTTAAATATATTTATTATAATATATTTATTATAGTAATATTATAATAAATAATCTTTATTATATAAAAGATTATATATTTTGTCTTTGTTGCCTGAAACACTAGCTTCGACGTAGTATAGTCCATTTGTGATTTTTTTTCTATTAAATTTTTAATTTGGTTTCTTCATTTTAAGGATTTCTGATTGGTTCTTTTCAGAATTTCTATCTCCTTTCTAATTAATCATTCGCTTTTGTATTACCTCTCCAATTTCATTTCTTACTTTATCTTTTACTTCGCAGATCAGTTTACTATGAACCTTCTAAATTCTTTCTCTGACATTTTCTTCACCATGGTGTCAATGGAGTCTGTTATTTAGGCATATTGGTTTGTTTGGGATGTTTTCTTCCCTTGCTTTTCCATATTGTTTGTGTGTCTACTCATCTATCATAGAATCTGAAGCAGTAGAATTTCTACCCAATTAACTTACAGTATCTCTAAAGGTTTCGAGTACCTCTCATTTTAGGGGGAGACAAATAATAACAACCAATGAAAACAATATATAGTGTTAAACTAAATACTTCCTACTCACATCTATAATGCACAATAAACAAAAATGGTATGATCAGTGATTGCCATTAGTACAAAGAGTAGATTTGCAAAAGAATTTGCAATTTCAAAAGCTGAACAAAGAGAATGCAATGGAGTTGTAAGAAATGATATTTACAGCCAGGCATGGTGGCACAGGCCTGTAATCTCAGCACTTTGGGAAGCTGAGACAGGAGAATAGCGAGTTCAAAGCCAGCCTCAGCAATGGCGAGGCACTAAGCAACTCAGTGGGACCCTGTCTCTCCATAAAACACAAAATAGGGCTGGGGATGTGGCTCAGTGGTTGAGTGCCCCTGAGTTCAATCCCCAGTACAAAAAAAAAAAAGAAGTGATACTTATGAAGGAAGAGGACAAAAAACAGACTCAGTTAATGGAAGAATGAAAGAACAATAGAATTTGGTTGTTGGCAAAAAAAGAAAAAAGAAAGAAATCAATCAAAGGAAATAGACAAGTGAAAAACAATAGAAAACAAAACATTCCTTTAGTTTTAATTCGCTCATCAAAAACCCTAGCTGTCAAAAGACAGAGGCATGAAAACAAAACTACCCTCAAAAAATGCCTAGAAATCAAAAAAAAAAAGAGAAAAAACAAATATATGTGTGTGTGTGTGTGTGTGTGTATAAATGTCCATGAAACATTCAGTATACAAAGTGGGGAAAAATTAAAACAAACAAACAAATAAATAAAAACAAGAAAGAAAGGAGAGGCAGCTTCTTGATGAACAAATTAAGAAAACTTTTCCATTGCAGTGGTCAAAAATTGTTAAGGAGAATATATGTTTGTTATATGTGCCTAACTGCCTTGTTTTCCATTTCTTATTGAGATATGTATTGCACAAAAGAGTATTGGCTACAGGCTGTCAAATCCTTCCTCTTCTTGTGTTGCTCACCAACTTGCCAGTTGGATTTTAGAAATAACTTGGCTTCCCTTCTTGGAAGTATAAGGTAAAGTGGGCTGGAAATTGTTTGTTCCACTCTCAGAGTGGTGTTACTGCAGAGTTCTGTGAGAGGAGTTCCTATAGGTGGAGCTCCTGGAGGTGGGGCTTGGTCTAACTAAGCCCCAGATGCTTTGTTGAATGATGATTTTTCTGGAGAAATTAAATCAGTGCTGCCCAGCACCTGGCAGCTGCTGATCTATGCTGGTAGACTGAACCTCAGGACACTCCCCTGGGATCCACTCCTGAGGTGGAAGAGCCAATCTCTTGCCCCACCCCCACCTCATGCTCTCTGTGGAACATGCCCTTCCTGGCCTCCTATGCTCAGTTCCCAAGGGTACAGTCACTCTTGCTTGCCCATTCAAATTCCTATTCCTGACCTGCCCTGCTAGTTGCATGAGCCACTAATCTCAAAGCGGGAGAGGAAGGAACTGGGCTCTCTCCAGCATCCTTGAAAGTGGGTAAAAGACTTTCTACACCTGATTTATCTTAGGCATAGTCTAGTTCATTAAGCCAGCATCTTCCAGGTTGATTTTTTGGACCCCACTCACATTTCCCAGGTCTTGGCTCCTAGTCCCTACTGCCACGGGTCACCACAGCATAGTGACAAGATGGCTTCCTGCCTTGGCTCTTTGTGGACAACGAGGAAACACAAGATGTCTTTCCTACAAGAGAAATTGTACAGCATAGTCTGAATCAATCCAGCTGTGTCTTTGATCTCATATTTCTCCATACCAAGACATGCCATGGTACCACCTGAAATGTGGCTTCCCTTTGTCCCCCTCCTTGCTTTGCGTGTGGCAAGTCAGCTCTGGCAGCAACTGCTGGTGGTGGGCTTTCTTCTTTATTTTATTGTATCCAAACTTCTGCATCCCCAAGCTGCTTTGAGTGTCCAGTATTAAATCCCAATGAAATCTCTCTTTCACTCACCTCACTGAGAAGCTGTTTATCCACTATCTTGGTCTCTCACCACAGAGCAGCTTGGAAAGCAACTTTCTCAATCTGCCATCTTCTGCATTTCCTCAAATATCTCTTTATCCCATCTTTTTCTTTATGTGAGTCAAGATTCTTAGTAGCAGTCCCCACTAATCTCACTTATGTGGCTAAATCTTTGACCTGTTTCTTTCCCTTGTTTCCATTGTTTTCCCTAATATATTTTGAACCTTCCAGTTATTTGCCTTGAACTCAATGTTAGTCATTTAAGTATTTAAAAATACAAAAATTCCTTAAAAACTAAATTTCAACAATTTGGAAAATAAAGTATAGGCAGGATCCCACCCTTCTGACTTATGTAATGTAATTTCTTGCTTGCCATTCTGCTTTTTTTTTGGGCGGGGGGCTTGACCAGGAATTGAACTCAGGGGCACTTGGCCACTTAGCCACATCCCCAGTCCTATTTTGTATTTTATTTAGAGACAGGTGTCACTGAGTTGCTTAGCACCTTGCTTTTGCTGAGGTGGGCTTTGAACTCCCAATCCTCTTGCCTCAGCCTCCCAAGCTGCTGGGATTAAAGACATGCACCACCATGCCTAGCTGCCATTCTGCTCTTGAATCTGACACTTTACTCACATTAGATTACTAGAAATCCTCCATATCTCATCTTTGAATTCACATTTCTCAATTCTCTATGCACACATTGTTACATATGTCTGCATTACTGCTTATCCTTTCTTTAAGCATTCATTCATTAGAAGTGACTGCAATTGCACATGGTCATTATGTACTGTTACTCCTTCATGATTATTACACATACTACTGTTGCATCATTTCTCAAAATGAATTTTTAATGTTTTTGTTTACTTTTTCTGGATATAATGTTCCTCCAGGTCATAAGCTGTGATTCGTGTTCATTTAAGTAATGCCTGCAAATGTCATAATTAGTACACAATAAATTCTTATGGAATAAATAAAACGATGAGAAATAGATAAGGGTCATATATTTTAGACTTCAATATATAGGCAAGAAGCAACTGAATATGAATCAGTCCCCTTGTCATAAATAACCATAAGTGGTAATTTTTACCATTGTTTAATATAAAATAATGATGCCTTTAATAACATGACTTTTATTTCATGACTTTTATATATGTATAGTCCTTTAATTCACTGAAGCAAAATTTTTAGAAATTTCAACTTACATTTTTATAATTACATATTTAAATTTATGATTAAATAAAATAATCCACAAAAGCTTTACATAAATTCTAGCAGATGATAATCTCTCAGAAATATTGTTCAGTGTATCAATAACAAAATATAAATTGAATTCAGGCATACTTTGTATTAGGTAAAATGTAATCATACAGCTTAAACATTCTGTATAAAGCTTAGAAGAGACACAAAAGAAAGCATTTGTCCTCACCAGCCTCCCAGTAAGTTACCCAAATAAGTCAATGCAGTAACTAATGTCTAGTCCTATAACTAGAGTCAAACCCAGGGTGAGAAAATAGGTCATTAAAGTAGACATATATTCTATGATAAAATGGCATTTTCAAATATAATTTGATAAACTATTCAAAAAAGAAGAAAGACCATACAGATATTTCAAAAAGGCAATCTCTTTTAACTCCTGCTGAAAGAAGAGAATGGTAGGCACAAGTGTTTGTTATTTAATAAATATTATTGAATAAAATACTGTCAAACTCTTCTAAGATGAAGCAAGGTTTATATTGATGGAGCACAAAAGTATAGTAAATGAATATTCAGTAGCTTTACAAAAAATGATTAGATTTTCAATTGCATTTAAAATGGCAATTGAAATCAATAGCCTGTTATTTTAGAGGACATACTCTATTTCATAAATACAGGGCATAATAATTAAAAGTGTTGTTGTCAATAGGCTAGAGGTTAATTGCAAAAACAGCCAGGAAGCCAGTGGTGTCTGGGTAGTATTCAAAATTAACTGAGTCAAGTGAATAGAACATTTGAGTATATGTAAGAAGTGTTTCAAAATCAATTCAGCATTGAATTAAAGGTGATTGTAAATGTTGTGGATAAATATTAAAATTATATGTATGAAACCATCAGTGCTAATCACTCAAAAGTTCAAAATTCAATACACAATGCTTTTTACTTTAAACATAGCTATATAAATTTCCAATATTTCCAAGTGCGTTCTATTTTTAGGTAATATGGTCTTGTGTAGATTCCTTCAAAGTCTTCAGGACTCATGTATTTATGTAAACTGGTTCAGTTGGGGTTTACCTAGGATTAATTTAGAACCACATGTATAAATACTAGAAAAAGCAAACTATGAAAATAAAGGAATGTAAACTAATTATAAGATTGCTTTTACTTTTTTTTTTTTTTAAATTTTATGTTTATAACAAGGTTCTTAGCATTATACTTAGCAATATTTGGATGAAAAAATAATGCATTTGGAAAAAACAGTCATTGGACATAAAACAATAAATAATTTCTCCTTTCTCTCCACAAGTCCATATTCTTTCAAATGTAACCAGCTTCACAAGTTGTTATATACTCTTTCATATCCTGCTCTCAATGTCTGTAAACATTTGAAATATATTCATATATTTTCTCTTCCTTCCAACACTGAGAAAACAAACACATAACTCCAAATAGAAGCTAGATTTTTGTTTGTTGGTTTGTTTTTTATAACAATTTCTTTTCTTTTTTAAAATTAAGTAAAATTGACATGCCAAAATGCTGATATACTTAATGTTCACATCTTGATAACTTGGAAGGAAAGTATACTCCTGTGCAACCATCACCATAAATCTCTTACCTCTAAAAGTTTCCTCTTCCCTCTTTTTTCTTCTTTTTGTTGTTGTAAGAACATTGAACATAATATCTACTTTCATAACAAACATTGTATGCCTTTACAGGAACTATATTGTGTTATAGATCCCAAGGATTTATTCATTTTGCATAACTGAAACTTTGTGAACTTTAACTAACATATTCTCAATTCCCTCTCCCCCAACCTCTGTTAGGCACCATTCTACTCTCTGTTTTTATGAGTTTGACTACTATAGATTTTTGGTATAAGTGAGATTATAAATTATCTGATATCCTATGTATAGTTTATTTCAATTAGCCCATTATTCTCCAAGTTCATTTGGGTTGTAGCAAAATCAGAATTTCCTTCTTTTGTAAAGGTCAATAGTCCATAGAATGTGTATAGCACATTTTCTTTCTTCAGTTATTTTGTCAATGGACATATATATTGTTTTTCTGTCTTTGCTACTATAAAAAGGTTATATGAGGTTATAATGTTCATGCTCATATCTCTCTGTGAGTCTAATTTCAATCATTTTGGATATACACTCAGAAGTGGGATTTCTAAATCATATGGTGGTTCTGTTCTTAATTTTTGAGAAAACACAATACTATTTTTCATCATGGCAACACCAATTTATATTCCCACCTGTAATGTGTAAGATCTCTCTCTTTTCTACATTCAAATCTACCAAAATAGCCAAAGCAAGTTTCAACAAGAACAAAGTAAGACATTACAGTTGATGCTTTCAAAATATATTATAAAGCTATAGCTATCAAAACAGTACAGTTCTAGCACAAAAGACATAAGTGGAACAAAAAATAAAACCTGTAAATAAACCCACCAGTAAATTCATGTTTCACAAAATGGTGGTGGGTGAGAATACACAATGGAGAAAAAAAAATCTCTTCAATAAATGATGTTAGGAAAACTGGATATCCACATGCAAGAGAGGTGTATCTTACACCATATGCAGGAACCAATTCAAAATGGGTTAAAAACTGAACTGTAAAAACTCAAACCACAAAACTCCAATGGAAAACAAAGAGAAAATTTCTTAACACTGGCATAGGCAATGATTTCTTGGATATGATATCAAAGGCAAAAAAAAGAAACCAGTGGGGGGCTGGAGTTGTGGCTCAGTGGTAGAGCGCTTGCCTCGCATGCGTGAGGCACTGGGTTCGATCCTCAGCACCACATAAAAATAAATAAAGATATTGTGTCCATCTACAACTAAAAAATAATATTAAAAAAATAAATAAATAAACCAGTGGGATTACATAAAACTAAGATATTTTCTGCACAGCAAAGGAAGCAATCAGTAAACTGAAAGATAATCTACAGAATAGGAGAAAATATTTGTAAGTCATATATCTGATAAACAGCTAATACACAAAATATATAAGAAATTCCTATAACTCAATAGCAAGAAAATCAAATAATCCCATTACAAAAATGAATAAAAGTCATGAGTAGCCATCTCTAAAGATGACATACAAATACTCAATGGGATTATGAAAAGTTCAAAATCACTAATCATTAAGGAAATGTAAATCAAAACATGAGATAGTACTCATAGATTAGGGTTAGGGTTGCTCTTCCCACTTATTGTTTTATCATATAAAGTATACATCACTTCACATGAATAAACACAGACTGATTTGTTTTAAAGACTGCATAGTGTTCATATTATGTGTATGTCACAATTTATTCAACTACTGCTATATTTTTTGGACATTCAAGCTGTTCTCTAATGGGTCTTTTTCCAATTTAAAATAGTGAAGAAATGAATACAACTTAACATATGTACCTAAGTGCTAGTGTCTTTATTTATATTGAAGAAAGATTTTCAAAGAAGAAATCATTTAGTCAATAGATATGGACATTTAAAAATATTATTGGAAATTATTAAATATTATCAAATCAAATATTTTCCAAAAGTTTTTTAAAATTTACCATTTTACCAATGATATATAAGCACATATTTTATTATTATTAATTTATCATTCAACATAGTAGACTTTAGTAAATGTAATAAGATAGCAAAAGAGATAGAAAGATTGTTTAAAAAAAACAAAATGTTTAATGCTCTGATAGTATTATACCATGTTATATTACTAGTAATCCCAAAAGGGTCCACTAAAAACATGTGAATTAATAATTGGTAATATGCTTGTGTACTGAGTATAGTTACATAAATAACCTGTTTCTCATCATACTAGCAAAAGCCAGGTGAAAATGGCATCAAAATATTTCAAAAAAAAAACAAAAAAAGCCTGTGTATCTAAAAATAACAAATAGAAAACAGTAAAACAAATGCCTAAGATTAAATTTAATAATAAACATATGGTATATAAAGAAATAATTAACATAATTATATTGATTACATGAAATAAAATCAAAATAGATGAATAGAGATACCTTGTTCTCATAAACTCTTCCTTTATGTATTTTTTTCTTTTAAAGCAATTTTTTAATCTGACTCTAATAGGTTATGTGAAATTTTTATACCAAATAAAAAATGTAGAAAAATTGTCAGGAAATAAGAAAAGAAGAATGCCATACCTATTAGCTATCAAAAATGTTTAAAATTATTATAAGGTACTAGGCAAGTGAACTTTTCATAGCTTTTTACTTAAGATTAGCTACTATTCCATGCCAAGCAAGATGAAAAAACTCAGAACACCTAGAGGACAGAGGTCAAGCAATTTTAGCAGTAGGGTAACAAGGGTTGGTAGGAATCCCAGGAAATTAATTCAAATTGGAAAAGTCCAAAATTCTATGCGTATGCTCTACCCTCCTTTCTGGCTAACCCCTGATCTCATATATGGGGTAGATTTCAGGCAGCCAATTAAAGTTAAACCAGATTTCTTCTGATGTAAGTGCACGAAAGACACGAATTCAGCCAAATTAACTGCCTCACAAAGGAAAATATCAGAACACTTCTGAAACAGAATCTGAGTCTCTATAGTATACCACTAATATATTCAGTATACGATTCAAAATTACTAGGTTTATTCAGAAAGAGTAAAGTATGAGAAAAAAGACTGTCTCTGAGAAGACCATGCAGTTGAAATAGGCTCAAAAGAATTTTGAATCAGGAATTTGTTACTATATTCAAAGTCAGAACGAAACATATGTTCATAATAAATACATAGAAAAATCTCAGCTGAGAAATAAAAATTAATAAAACAGAATCAAATGGAAATAATGAAATAAATACAAAATATTGAATTAAAAAATCACAGGATAGTGATAACATTAGATATTACTTTTTTTGAAAAAGCAAGCAAACTTCAACACAGATCAACAGAAACTATACAGCGGAAAATAACATTGTTTGAAAAAATGTACCAAAGGATCATAGCAATAGGTCTAATATAGATGTAATTAAAATTTGAGAAAGAGAATAGGAAAAAGAATAGAATACGTTTTTGAAAAAAGTGTCTGATAAAAATAAGAATGTTGATAAAAGACATAAATTACCCAGTCAAGAAGCTTAATAAACTCCGTAAATATGGATACAAAGGAAATGACACATAGGCAATATTATAGCCAAACTGTTGAAAACCAAGTATAAACAGACAAATCATGAGAGCAACTAGAAGAAAACAATACACTGTACACAGAACATTACAATCTGTGGAATGACAGCCTTAAAGTTTTGAAAGAATAATGTGAAATTAAAATAAAATACAAAATAAACATAATAGAACATCAAGAGATTAATCACCATCAAACGCATTACACAAGATATGCTAAAGGAATTCTTCAGAATGAATTGAAATGATCATGCATTTTGAGGAAGAAATAAACACAACTAGAAATTGTCTTTATGGAGGGAAGTTTGCATATAGCTATTTAAAGTCAAAATTTTAACAGCATTGTGTACGGTTTATTTTATCAATAGATGCAATTTATTTGACAAAAATACAAAGTGGAGGTGGAGAAACAGCACTGTATAGTGGCAAACTTATAATTTAACAAACAGTGGCACAATATTAACTCTAAGCAGGATTGGGAAAAATTAAAAATGTGTATAGCAGGGCTGGGATTGTAGCTCAGCGGTAGAGCGCTTGCCTCGCATGCGTGAGGC